>MU228157.1:1561253-1577090 GCA_018584345.1 Thuja plicata | reverse complement strand
TTTTTTTTCTTTTTTTTTTTAAGAACCTTCTCCTCCCTGTTGCCAGTCCTTCCTTGTTCCCTAGCTCTTATTCACGTGGGCTCCTTTCCTACTTCATTTCCGTATGGTGTACAGGCACGTGCTCCATTGCATTCTGTGCGGCCGTACGGTCGTATCTCTCTTTTACCTGGCTGTACGGACGCATTTGATTGTTCTGCCGGACATGTTCCACTTCTTGAATGCCGTACGGTGTCTATTAGTGTCTGCCGTACGGTGATGATTTCTTATGTTCGCCCCCACACGTTTACTAAGGCCGTACGGTGCTCTTTATCTCTGCCTTATGCCGTACGGTGCTCTTTATCCCTGCCTTATGCCGTACGGTGTTAACTTATGTGCTCCAGATGCCGTACGACTGTCTCCTACTGCGTCATATTTTAAATGCCGTACGACTGTCTCCTTAATGTCGCCTCTTTGCAAAGCCGTATGGCATTTTTTCCTCTTGGTTGGCGCCCGCACGGGATAAAGCCGCGCGGCATCTTGTTTAAGTGTTTGGCCGTACGGCCATAAGCCTTACAGTACCGTGCGGACTTTTTTTTTTTTTCATAGAATAATAAATACTTTCATTAATCATTCCAGACTGGCAAGTACATTTACATCATAATCATCATAAATTAATATCTCTGTGTCCATCCTCCGAGAGGGTATATAAAGTACCCGAAGGGCCACGACCGAAACGTCGTGACGTAACTATCTAACCTCTCAGATCACTAACAACCGAGACTAACATAATACTTTATTAATATAATAACCGGTACATTCAAATATCCCGACAACATCCACTTTTGATAAATTCTTAATAGTAGCTAGATTGATGTCTGATAAATTTTGATCTCAGTTACTTCATAGACTTAGCTTATATTTGATCTCAGACTTAGACAACTATTTGGTGACTTCCTTCTTTAAAAGTCAGATAAGTTTTGATCTAAGTTACTTCATAGACTTGGCTAATATTTGATCTCAGACTTAGATAGCTATTTGGTGACTGCCCTCTTAAAAAGTTAACTGAATATGTATATAAGCGAAAAAATCTATTTTCTACAATTCATGAGTTAAATTTTATTCTATTTGCTCTCTATATCTATATGCTATGGAAATGCCCTCAAGTTTAAAAAAAATGGTTTTTGTCTCTTTTTCTACAATTTTTATGTTTTTTTGAAATCCATTTTTTTTTTCCGGATTTTTTCCCAATTTTTTCAAAAAATCTTTATACTTTTGGTTTGCGGATTAATTCCCCAAACGATGTTTGCTCTTATTTTTAACCTATAATAAATGCATCCTTCATGCTGTTATAATTTATGCATCCTTCTTGCTTCTTTGACATGCCTGGTTGTCTTAGTTTGATTGATGATTTAAATATGTATTTTGTCTCTCTCAAATTAATTAATCTGATCCCCGATTATTTTACTGATGTACATCTGCTCTTCAAATAGTAATAATATGTCATGTATGGATGCCTGAATGATCCACAAACACCTCGTTTTTATACCTTTCGAATAACACCTCTTCATCAAAGGTTGCAACTTTCCTAAATAGGTTGGCTAGCAAGTAGGTTTAATTTTATAATTTTTATTATTTCCAAAGCCTCGTCCAAAGCTGGGCGCTCTATAATGGAGGTCACCTTTAGCAAAATACATAAACTCAGTTGGCCCTTTTTATTTATTTGCTACCCCAAGGCTAATTACTACTTAAGGCTGCGATTTAGTTTGTGTAAGCCATGGCGTCATGGAGGGGCATGACACTTCCACTGAGATGGAATATATTCTGTAAGTTTTTGAGGTCTCACTATAACCTACAAAGATACCCTTCAAACTAGAAGGTTCCAACCTGGTCCTTTTCTCATCAAGGATATTAATATAAATAGGACAACCAAAAACACAAATAGGTGCTACTTGAGGCTTCTTACTTGTGAATGCCTTCTCTAGTGTCTTGTCCTTCAATACTTTGTGAGGACACCTGTTCAGAACAGAGACAGCTGTAAGACATGCTTCTGCCCAGAGATACAGGGCTAGATCTAGACCATGGCTCATAGACTCAGCTATCTCTATGATGGACTCATTCTTTCTCTTTGTGACCCCATTTTGCTAAGGATTGTAGAGCACTATCAGTTCCCTCTTAATTCTTACTTCTTTGCAAAAAGTGTCAGACTCTTTGAAGGTATACTCTCCTCCATATACATCGTGGATTAGAGTAAGAATCTCTCTTGATCTATACTTTGTCTTCTAGGAAAAGCATCCTTGACATGCTTGCCAAGTGCACACCCCATGCAAACTTTATTCTTCTCAACTTTTAAGTCAAGCAATCCTTGCACCATGTTCTTTAAGATTGGGAATGTTCCGCAGTGCAGGTGACCTAGTCTTTTGTGTCTAAGCTCAGACAAATTGTCACTATCATGCAGTAGAGCTCTCACAGGATGTCCTTGCAGCCTATATAGGCCACACTTTTGAATACCTCTGGCCATTTCTTCCAGACGAGAACGTGATGATCATTAAACTCAGCCATATATCTGAGATCTATCAATACTGAAATAGAAAGAAGATTTTTCATTAAAGCAGGTACATACAAAACATCAGTAAACTCAAGGATATTGGTTGATGGCATTTGGAATGAGATGGATTCCACTCTTGCAACTGGATATGCGGCATAATTACCAAATTCTACTTGCATGCTTGCTTCTTGCTCTTGAAGTTTGCTGAAGGTTCTTTTGTAAGAGCTCATATGTTTGGAGGCTCCATTGCGCACATAATAGCCAACACCAAACATGATATTAGTCTTTAGATGATAGGCTTGAGACCATAGAGAAGTGGATCTCAACCTTGGATGAAAGCTCATCTACTACAGTTGATGCTTCTGCACTCCTTGCAAACTGCTTATGTTGCTATTGCTTAACCTTCCTCTTTTTCTTACGGCACTGAGAAGCAACATGCTCAAACTTCTGAAAACACACGATGTGGCCCAAGTCCTTGTTTTCTTGGTTAGAGGAACTTGGATCCGCTTTCTCTTTCTTCATTTTCTGACCCTTCTTGGCCTGTCCTTTCATCTTAATTTTATTCATCTTGCTACTGAGCACAATCTATTACTCCCCCTTGACACTTGTGATAATCTCTAGTCTCATGTCCTCTTGGATGAAGTCGTCCCATAGACTCTTAAAAGTAGGGAGGTGTTTTCAGGCAAAAAATTGAACAAAAGATTGCCAAGAAGAAAAGAACTCATTTAATGTGATGGGTACTAGTCCTTCATCCTTCACTTTGTTTCCAACTTTTGCAAGTTGATCACAGAGTTCAGTAATCTTCATTATGTAGGCAGGGATGGTATCTGTCCTGCTCATCTGCATGGCTCTTAGCTTATGTTATAGCAACATTTTCTTATTGATGTTCTCGCTCTAATATAGGGTGACAAGAGCATCAAACATGTTCTTTCAGAGGTCTTCCCTGTGATGCGAGGGATCAAATGATCCTTTACAGAATCAAGAACATATAGGCAAACACATCATGATCAAATGATAGTGGATTCCATCAGAATACAAACTAGTCAAACTCAGATTAAGTGAACATCATGAAATGCACCAACTAGGACATATATTATTGGCATTGGCTTTGATACAAGAATATCATAAACTAAATTTCTAGATTGTCCAAACATAGATTTAATGTTTTAACTATTTAAAATTGTGTGAATAAAAATAAATAAAAAAAACTTACAATCCAACATTTAAATTATTCCAAAGATCGAATATATATACAATTTTCTGCAGGTTTTGACTCTTCTCACTCTTGGCAATCAAATGCAAGAGTTTTAAGCTAATGGCCTCGAGGAGGAAACCAACATACATACAGTTTACTCTGGTTTGGACAATCCAAGGCATACCCTGTATCCTTGGTTAGGCATACTGTTACTCGAGATTCCCACTTCCTTGCTCTGTCACTCGAGATTCCACATATCTACAATCGAAGTTGGCAAAGAATATTTTTTCTTCCTATGGTGTTTGAATAACCAAATTACCCTCTCAAATTCTTGAATGCACTCTTTTATTACAAATAGTGTTTTATTTAATAACCCTGTTACAAATTAATTCCTTTTTAGCTTTGAATAAAATGTTTTATAGGATTGCTTGCAGGAATAAGCGGACCTTCTCACTTTGGCTTCTGTATGTCTAAATTAAAGACAAATTTTAAATAAATTATGCTCATTTATGATTAGAGTTTTTACAATAATTGTGGACAACAATGAATATTGTGACTGTTCTGTTATTATCCAGCAGTCGAGTTAATAGTAAAACAGTTGATGACTAAGGAATTAAGATTGTTTAAATAGTGAGATGCATGAACATCTGTGTTGATAAACCAGTTTGGTAGTTAGTTTTCTCTAGTTGTCGAATGCATGATATGTTGGCAATAAAAATCAAACTAATAGAAGTTAGCACCCTGTTATCATATTAGTTCAGTCGGTTAAACTAGTTCTGAGTAAAGCTACCATTTGCAGTCAAGAATAGTCTATTTAAGGTTGGTTTGAGTACTTATGCACTCCACAAATTGAAAATTTTATAAGTAGGAGCCAACACAATGGCTATAAATGTGATTTCATTTTTAAAACAGCTTATCAGAATAGATGGAAATTATTGAGCTCAGCAGAGTTAAATGTACGGTACGAATTTCTCAGGTTCTGCAATTTATTTTTTATGTATCAGTATTTTTGTCATGTTTAGTGCTGTAGTGTGTATCTCTATTTACATCAATAATTATTTATTGTGAACTAATTAGCTGTTTAAAGGTTTCGCTAAACCACAGTGTTTGCAGGAACAAGGTGACTTATTGACATTATCTTTTGTATGTGTATGTGTATATGCATATGCATATGTATATACATGTTTTATCAAGTTTTGTACTACTTGTTTGACCTTTTGAAAAGCTTCGAAATAAATCAAGCCTTGCCAAACCATACTCTTATAGCCCGACTCACTTCTGTAAAGTGAATCATTTCTGAGCTCTCACAATTATTTTCAACCTGTAAGAATTTTCATTTCAAGACACAATATTAGATGATGAACAATTCACTATGACTAATAATGATATATAAGCATTTACAATTAAATCATCAGCTTGTCTATTCAACAAAACATTTGGCAAAATTTATGTTTGGAAGAGAGGAAATCGGACTTAAAAGGCTCAGGTAAGAGGTGAAAATCAACTCTGGCATGAATATGGATGAACTTATACATGGCTGGCTTATGATGTAGCTGATTTGGGGACGATGAACTTATTATAAATTAATATGCAACATATTTATTTCAGGTGTTGGGCATTGATCTAAAATGGCGGATGCACAAGGTATCAGATGGGCAAAGAAGACGTGTGCAGATTTGTATGGGCCTGCTACAATCTTTTCAGGTTTTTTGAGTTTTCTTTCCATGTTGTAGCTCTTTTGATGTGGGTTTGAAAAATTTATTTTGAAAAACAATTGGCACTAGAAATATGCATAATTTGTTGTCTGATTCTTTCTCCGACTTTGTCATATTCATTCTCTGCAAAAATACATGACTAGTATTTGATTGACCCGATCAAGTATTCCAATGCAGGTTCTTCTTTTAGATGAGATTACAGTTGACCTAGATGTACTTGCAAGGGCTGATCTCTTGACATTCTTAAAGAATGAATGTAAAGATAGAGGAGCCACAATTGTCTATGCTACCCATATCTTTGATGGTCTTGCAGATTGGCCTTCACACATTGTAATATATATGTTTGTGTATATCCTTTACTTTTATGTAATATCCATCTGCTTAGAAGACTAATTTTGACTAGTTTATTGTCATACAGGCATATGTTGCACATGGAAAACTTCAGTTAGCATTGCCATTAAAAGAAGTTGATGAAATGAAAGAGCTTTCTCTTATGGTAGGTTATGTTGTTTCTTTTCCAAATGTCTTAAAAAACTTTTTTTGCAAAAATTAATATGTGCAGATTACTAATGAATGCAACTACATGATAAAAGAACTGCCTCATCTCATTATATATGACAGGTTACTGAATACTTGGTTTCTTCCTTTTCCTCCCAAAACTTTTCTAATATCACATGTGATTTGTGCAACAAAAATTAGGTGCCACATGTTAATCATAACCACATTAATGCCTTATATTTTGATGCACAAAATTACTATCAGGAAAACATGTTTCTGTGGATTAATTGAGGGAGCTTTTGTGCTTCCTACAAGTCAAGAATGAAATCTAAATGACATAATGAAGGTGCTGAAGGGTTTGATGTTCAAAATGAGTAGATTGGAGAGAGCAGTGTGGAGTAATGTGGATCAATATATCAAAGAAGAACTTCTATTTCTAATAAGCCAGCGGCTTAAATTTGGCATTCTTGTTTTTTGGAAGGTATTTGCCACTCCACAATCAATCTCCTTCGAATACAATCACCTCACTTCAAACTTGCAAGAATGAGAGAGCAAAATAGAGAGCAAATGTGAATGAAATATGCTTGGAGGCTCTACAATAAGGGTTGTTTTAGGGTAAGGAACAAAAAAAATAATTAAAAAAACATTTTTTAAGTGGGTTGGACCCACTTTTTAACATGCCTGGCCGTGCGTCCCTGGGGATCCACGCGGGATCCTCAAGGGTCCACGCTGGATCCCTACGGGTCCGTGAATCCGGACCGGAACCGGACCCGGATTGAGCGTCAAGGGTCCAAATCCGGTAACTTAGTTTAATATGGGTCTATTTTTAAGATCACGTTCAAAGTGATCAACGTTTATTTGTACTGTGCTAATTGTTTAGAGAATTTTATGAATTTGGCATTGCACAAAGAAAATAACAATTACAAGTTCATTTATAATTTTTGAAAATGTCACAGACACCATTGTTCTCTATGCTTTGTTTGAGTGAGCTATCCCTAATTTTGTTCTCTTAAAAGTTAGTTTGTAGTGAACTTTGCAAATTATCTAGATATTTGTTCTCTTAAGAACCTTTAGCTTGATGTTTAACTATTGTTCTCTAAGCTTTGTTTGAGTGAACTATCCATAATTTTGTTCTCTTAAAGTTAGTTTGTAGTGAAGTTTGCAAATTATCTAGATATTTGTTCTTTAAAGAACCTTTTGCTTGATGTTTTTGTCCAGAGAACAGTAGAGAAATGGCTAATTTTGTTCTCTTAAAGTCAGCTTGTAGTGAAGTTTGCAAATTATCTAGATATTTGTTCTTTTAAGAACCTTTAGCTTGATGTTTTTGTCCAGAGAACAGTAGAGAAATGGCTAAGGAAAGAGAAAGAAGAGAAAAAGAAGCGTCAGAAGGAGAGAAAGGCCCAAGGTCTTCCGGAGTTTGAAGATGATTTTGAAGGCACTGATGCTGGGGATCCAGCCAGGGTTCCTATTCGACTATTGAATAATGGTTGGGCTGGAGGGAGACTTCATTCCACACTGGCTGGTGAAGATCCTTATAGTATTTAGCTCAACTACTATCTAGTCCTTCCAGATAAGAATGGATGTTGCATGCAAATTATATTAAAGAATAACAAAGGTTTCCAATAAGAGTTGAAATTAAAGCAATAATTACTGCTCTTTTTGGCTCGCTAAAGTGATAAGGCACGGTGTCATGTCCCTTCCCTAAGTGGTCAGCAAAATTTATTCTTTACTTGGGCGCTCAAAATAAAGTGCCTTTTAATTATGCATTACGTTTTTTTAAATTTTGGAGGGAAATCAATTTTAATGAAGGGCCCAAATGTAATGCCTATAAAGGCAAGCCTAATGTCCTCATTTTGTATCCAAATTATTATTTTCACGTGTAGCTCTCAAGGATGAAAACCATTGATGGCGTGATCTGTGGGACTATGACATTCAATTTCCTGGTTGGGTTGAGAATCTTCTACATCTTTTGGATGTATTATATGAGTGAACTTTGGACAAGCTGAGCGAATTAATATACTGCTGTGCCTTGTAACTATAATCAGTCCCACAGCTGTCAGGTCAGCTATCAGCAGCACATTTTTTTTATCATTGTTAATTGAATGCCATTGTCTTACTTTCTGCATTGATAGCACTTTATATGTTGGCAATTTATGGTCTGAGAATAAAGGTGTTTCTGAAGTTCTATATTATCAATTGCAGATCATTGTTTATGAATTGTTCTCAAATAATCAGCGCCATTCCTATTGCATCTTATATACTGTGAGCTGTTTATATTCAAATTCTTTTTCCACCATTCCTCATCCTACATTTTGAGAATGTAGGTTCTCGATTCTTTACCTTGAACAGGGTCATTAGCAATTTTTTTATTGAGAATTTAGCATGTTTTGAATGTGCGTAACTAGCCTATTTTCTACTAATAGTATAATGTGTAAAACATAAATCTTAAATTGATGTTATGTGATTAACATCTGCTATAATCTCAAGACCTAGAACTGTCATGATCTCCACTTGTAAATCATAAGGCGGAAATTAAATAATCATTGCTTACTTACCTGGATCCATTAATGCAGAAATCTGGAGATGATTAGTACAGAAATTTGGAGATGATTAGTGCAGCAGCCTTTAATTACTTCTTGATGCTTTTATGAGATGAAAAACAGTTTCTCTTTCTTACCCTTTACATATACATTCTTTTCAGACTCTATTTGATGGTATTCTGAAAGATCGTTTATAGGTGGAGAGAGGACCGGTTTTCCTAGAATAGTTATACTCCACTTGCCCATCAAAGTAGGAGTCTTGGAAACTACTCTTCTAACTGATCAAAAATATATACAAAAGATATGGAATCCCTTTTAAAACCATAACTGCCTATCACATATGCCTCTTCATGTGGGCCATTATAATTAATAAAGAAATTAGTCTTACATTCTCCCACTTGGCACATATGATGACTTAACGTTAGAGTTTGATAAGGTAGTCATTAGGTATGCTATAAATCATATCCATCTTATCTTTCAGTTGATCATCATAATACTATAATTAAACAACCCACTAATGCGAGTCATAGCGGTTCCATGTTAATAAAGCAATATAGTCCCTTCCATGTACCACAACGCTAGTAACCTGTTTAATTTAGTCTATAAATGAGAAGTGTATTCATAAGGTCCGACAATAATGTCCCTTGTCAGAGACTATTCCTGTCATAATACATTCATTCTCACACATGTACGTACATATTTAAAACATGAATTATCAATCAGAAACACCTTTATTAAGATCTCATAAGTGGCAAAAAAACAAATAACATAATGCAATCCATTACATAAAAATAACAATTGTTATGTGCTACGTTCAGTACCCATATTGTTGGCATGTTCCTTAAATGTTTTTGGTGGTAATCCTTTTGTCAATGGATTTGCAACCATAAGCAGTGTGCTTATATGTTCAATTGACACTTGTTGTTTCTGAACTTCGTCCTTAACGACAAAGTATTTTAATTCCATGTGTTTAGCACCATTAGAATACTTGTCGTTCTTAGAGAAAAATACAATTGCGGAGTTATCACAATGAATTCTCAACGGTTTGGCAATAGAGTCGACAACCCCAAGTCTTGAGATAAAATTTCGCAACCACAATCCATGAACTGTGGCCTCAAAGCATGCCACAAATTCAGCTTCCATAGTGGATGAAGTAGTGATAGTTTGCTTCGCACTTTTCCATGATATTGCTCCTCCAGCTAATAGGAACAAATAACCAAAAGTGGACTTCCTTCTATCAACGCATCCAGCAAAATCCGAGTCTGAGTAGCCAATCACCTCTAGATTATCAGTCCTCCTAAATGTGAGCATGTAATCCTTTGTTCCCTGCAAGTACCTCATCACTTTCTTTACAGCTTTCCAGTGATCCAATCCAGGATTAATTTGATATCTCCCCAACATACCAATTGCAAAACTGATGTCTGGTCTGGTGCAAGTCTGTGCATACATTAGACTTCCTACGGCAGAAGCATAAGGGATCCCTTCCATCTGTTTTCATTCCCATTCATTCTGCAGAGATTGCATGAGGCTGAATTTATCCCCATTCTAAGTAGGGGCATCACCAGCTGAACATTTCTCCATTCCAAATCTCTCTAGAACTCTTTCAATATAGGCCTTCTGAGACAATCCTAACAATCCACGTGATCGATCCCGGAATATTTCAATTCCTATCACATAAGATGCCTCACCCATATCTTTTATTTCAAAATTCATAGAGAGATACTTCTTGGTTTTGTGCAATAAACCAAAACCACGGGTGGCAAGCAATATATCATAAATATAAATTTACTCCCACTAACCTTTAGATATATACACCGATCAACAATGTTTTCCTTAAATCCAAAGGAAGTAATAGTATTATGGAACTTAAGATACCATTGCCGAGAAGCTTGTTTAAGTCCATATATTGATTTCTTAAGTTTGCAAGCTAGGTGTTCTTTTCCTTTAATGGAGAAACCTTCAGGTTGATCCATATAGACTTCTTCCTCTAAACTCCCATTCAGAAAAGCGCTTTTCACATCCATTTGGTGCAACTCCAAATCATAATGAGCCACCAATGCCATAATGATTCTAAGTGAGTCTTTCTTGGATACAAGAGAGAAAGTCTCTTTATAATCTATGCCTTCTTTCTGAGTGAAACCTTTGGCCACAAGTCTAGCTTTATGTCATTCAATATTGCCCTTAGTGTGGCGTTTGTTCTTAAAGACCCATTTGCAACCAACTTTCTTGTATCCTTCGGGCAATTCAACAAGATCCCAAACTTCATTCTGGTCCATTGATTTCAATTCATCATTCATGGCATCAATCCATTTAGCAGAATCATTACTTTCTATGGCTTGTGAAAATGAAACCGGATCCTTACATGTCCCTGATTCTTGTAGATAAACTACATAATCATCTGAAATAGCAGACCTCCTTTCCCTTTGAGACCTCCTTAATGCTACTGCTTGTGGTTCTTCTACCATCGGCTCATTGATGACAGTCTCATTATAGAGTGGTGGCTCATTAATTTGTTGTTCAATGTTGTCAGGTTGTTCAACAACGGTAGGAACAACAATTTCCTTTGAAGCCATAGGTACTGGGGCTTGTACCCTAAGTTCTTGGATAACCACACTTTGTGATTTATCACTCCCACTAACTTCACCATTTTCAATGAATATGGCATTACCGGTCTCTACAATTCTCGTACTGTGATGAGGACAGTAAAACCTATACCCTTTGGATTTTTCAGGGTAACCAACAAAGTAAACATTGACCGTTCTAAAATCCAATTTCTTTTCATGCGGATTATACACTCTAACCTCCACTGGACAACCCCAAACATGCAGGTGTCTTAAACTCGGTTTCCTTCATGTCCATAGTTCAAAAGGGTCTTTGGAACTGACTTACTAGGAACCCGATTCAATAAGTATACAACGGTTTTAAGAGCATGCATCCACAACGACATGGGTAATTTAGAATTACTTAACATACTCCTAGCCATATCCATTAAAGTATGATTACGCCTTTCAGCTACACCATTCTGCTGTGGCGTTCCAGGCATAGTATACTGTGCACATATGCCATGCTTTTCAAGGAGTCTAGCAAATGGGCCAGGGCACTGCCCTGATTCATCATACTTTCCATAATATTCACCACCTCTATCAGATCTGATGATTTTCACCTTTCTGTCTAATTGCCTTTCAACCTTAGTAATGTACACCTCAAGGGTATCCACCGATTGAGATTTTTCATGTAGCAAATAGACATAACTATAACGTGAGAAATCATCTATAAAGGTGATAAAATACTTTTCTCCACCAAAAGATGGATTGTCAAATGGCCCACAAATGTCTGTATGGATAATCTCAAGAAGCTCTGTACTTCGTGTGGCGCCCTTCTTGGTGTGTTTGGTTTGTTTTCCCTTAATACAATCCACACATACCCCAAAATCAGAAAAATCTAGGTTCAAGAGAATCCCATCTTTTACTAATCTCACTAACCGTTCTTTGGAAATATGTCCCAACCTTTTATGCCACAAGTATGAGGAATTTTAATTCGTGAGACTACGTTTAGTACCAATATTATGATGCAGGATAAGAATAGTTTCAGCAAATTGATTATCAAGTTTTAATTTGTACAAACCATCACAAAGAATACCCGAACCAACAAAAGAGGTACTCTTAAACAAACTGAAACTTTTATTCCCAAATTTAAAAGAGTAACCATCAATATCAAGTTTAGACAAGGAAATTAAATTCCTGGAAATAGAAGGAACATAAATAGTCTAAAATAGATCCAAATGATAACCAAAATCTAGAAATAAACGATAAGTCCCAATGGCTTCAACTGGAGCTTTGACCCGATTTCCCATGAACAAAAAATTTTCATTTGGATTTATGGTCTGGGTTGTAAGGAATCCCTGCATCATAGTTGAAACATGAGTAGTAGCCCCAGAGTCTATCCACTAAGTATTAGAAGGAACTTCAGTTAGGTTTGATTCGAAACAAACAGAAATTAAATTCATACCTTTCTTTTCGAACCATTCCTTACATTTCTGACAGTCTTTCTGATAGTGTCCCAATTTTTTTACAGAAGTGACACTTATCACTATTCTTTTCCTTCTTATAATCCAGAGAACCATGATTAGGCTCATACGCCTTAGGTGGTACTCGCTTCATGCCCTTTCTAGGCTTTTTCCCTTTCCTTTCGGCTCCTTGAGTTGTGAGATGAACTAAATGTTGTCAGTGTTGCTTAAGTCTTGCCTCTTCTTGATTGAGCATACTGGCCAACTCATTCACATTCCACTTATCCTTAATAGTGTTATAGTGAATCTAAAACGGCCCTTGAGGAGGCAAGGAGTTCAAAATAAATTGCACGAGGAAGAACTCGTCCACCTTCATCTCAAGAGTCTTTAATTGAGCAGCCAAATTTGTCATTTCAAGGACATGCTCATGCATTCCACGCGTACCATCAAACTTCATGGTGGTAAACGTAGCCATTAGTGTTCCAGCAAGGGACTTGTCAGCAGTTCGGAAACACTCTCCCACAGATTTCAAAAATTCTTTAGCATTGTTAGTTTCAGGAAGAGTTGACTTGATGTTGTTTGCTACAGTCATCCGCATAAACTTAAGGCTCAGTTTGTTCGATCTTTCCCATGCTTTGAATATAGTCTTTTCTTCCATGCTGCTTTTATCAGTAATAGCGGTCGGTTTCTCAGTTTCAAGAGCTGTATCAAGATCCAGAACACCGAGGTGAAACTGAACCTGTTCTCTCCAATCTGAGAAATTCATTCCATTCAAGATCGGAACAAAAGAGGCATGTGAATGTAGTGAAACATGAACTGACACGGCAACCATAAATTCATGTTCACAACATTAATATTAAGAGTTATAAGTAAATAACCAACATAAAAACACATGGCTTAATAATAAATAGTAATACCGTGATCTACCTTTGGGCTAATCTTATGGTAAACTATTAACAATTATGGTGATTCCCGTTCACCTAATAGGAGTAATTAATAAAATATTCACAACTAAGTAAGTCCGTTACCTTTGGGTATCCGTACTAACCTTTAATCGTGAATATCCACTAACCATCCTATTCCAATTAATTAATCTCCTAAAAAATGGTGCACCTTTGGGCCAACCTAGTATTGTAGTGATTAAATAATTGCGATTTGCAAGTCATTATTTTTAACACTGGGAAATGAGTATTAAAATTCAATAATTTGATTGATATCTACATATCATTCCGGTTGGACCACTTTGGTGGCTACCGATCCGTATCATAATATAGACCTCAAATCAATATAATGACTGTGCATATACATTAAATCATCAAATAAAATTAATCAATACAACAAATTTATTATGCGGCAACCATGTATTACACCAAATCATGGTTTTATGTTTATAGCATGCATAAAATTTTGATCTAATAAAACGAATAAAACATCATCAAACATAATGGAAAAACATGAAAGTTCTTAACGAAGCTCGGATACCACATGTAAAACATGAATCTTAGATTGATGTTATGTGATTAACATCTGCTATAATCTCAAGACCTAGAACTGTCATGATCTTCACTTGTAAATCATAAGGCGGAAATTAAATAATCATTGCTTACTTACCTAGATCCATTAATGCAGAAACCTGGAGATGATTAGTGCAGAAATCTGGAGATGATTAGTGCAGCAGTAGGAGACGATTAGTGCAGCAGTGGAGATGATTAGTGCACCAACCTTTAATTACTTCTTGATGCTTTTATGAGACGAAAAACAATTTCTCTCTCTCTTACCCTTTACAGATACATTCTTTTCAGACTCTATTTGATGGTATTCTGAAAGATTGTTTATAGGTGGAGAGAGGACTGGTTTTCCCAGAACAATTATACTCCACTTGCCCATCAAAGTAGGAGTCTTGGAAACTACTCTTCTAACTGATCAAAAATATATACGAAAGATATGGAATCCCTTTTAAAACCGTAACTGCCTATCACATATGCCTCTTCATGCGGGCCATTATAATTAATTAAGAAATTAGTCTTACATAATGAGCATGAGATCCTTTCAATTGCGTTGAACCTATTGTTTGTCTTGTGCATAACTTGTCATATTATCAAACTAAAAAAGATTCCATAATGAGCATGAGATCCTTTCAATTACGTTTAACCTATTGTTTGTCTTGTGTTTAACTTGTGTGTAACTTGTGTTTAAGTTTCAGCTTATGTGTCTTTGGGACGATTTAATGGCCTAGTGGTGGAGAGATGGGAACCCTGCTTATGGTACAACTATGTACTGTTTTCTTAAGAAATGGCAATTTGTTAAGCTGCAGCTTAAAACATGGAATAATTTGGTAACCTTTATGTTATGAAGAGGAATGTTCATGGAATAATTTGGTAACCTTTGTGTTTTGAAGAGGAATGTTCAGACTCGCCTTGATGTTATCACTCGTAAAATTCGGGATCTTGGTTTCTCAGAGGATTTGGGTAGAGTTGAGTCATAGATTGTTATAGAATTGGAGGAGTGGGAACTTAGGGAGAAGTAGAAGGCCCAGATTGACTAGTTTTAGGAAGGAGATAGGAATACAACTTTTTTCCACAAGTCAGTGTAATCGTAACAGTAGCTACATATCCTCTTTGGTTAATTTTGTAGGAGTTCACTTGACTTCTTTGCTAGCACTGTCACATGAGGCCACTCAGTATTATGCTGCTTTCTTTACTAAAGACTTACCTCCTACTGAGGATCAAGGAAATTTAATCCTCACATGTATCCCCTCTCTTGTTATCAATGGAATGAATGAGTCTCTTATGAGTCCAATTTCTATGTTTGAGTTAGAGGAGGTTGTTTTTGGGATGTGTAAGGGTAAAGCTCTGTAATGTCCCCAATTTTAGCAGGGTCATTGAATGGATGGTGCCAGGTCATTATCGTGATTCTTGTGGTCTGGCGAGGTGTTTAGAGGGACATTGGTGTGAACTTACTATTTATAGTAAGTCAATGAATAGTTCTGATGAGCTCAAACGAGTTAGAGGAGTTGAGTGATGCTCTCAGCTTTTATTTCTAGCTTCCGGTTTGGCTCCAAGAATCTTGGAGAGAGCGTCTATTTTTAGTAAGTCACCCTGTCAAGTTCGTTCATCATCTTTTATCAGCAGGATCACTCCAGTGTAGACACATTTTGATTCTGATGCTTCTTTAGTGGTTTTCGCAAGACGAGTGAATTATTATTATTGTTTAATTAAATTTGCTAAGGTTACCATTATTGTTGGTATTATATGTTGGGCACCTTAGTGTTATAGCTCGTCGGAACCGGGATGAAAAGTTTTAAATCTTGGGCACAAGAAATAGGGACCTTGCGTGTCATAATTTCATGATATTGATGA
>MU228157.1:1536160-1554925 GCA_018584345.1 Thuja plicata | reverse complement strand
TCCAAGTCCTTTTACCATACCTGTGATAGGTATCTAGCACCTACCCCTCACCTTGGGGTGTTGAAGGATTCAAACTCCACCATTGGCTCATTGTTGAAGGCTTCCGCATTGCCACTGCTGCATCAGTAAGAAGGTGTCATCATAGGTGTAAGAAACCTTGTTGGCACCAAATAAGGATTATTTTGAAAAAGTCAATTTTTAGAAATTTGCTCACACATGTGTGAGCAAATAATTAGGACTAATTGTTGTACGAATCAATAAATTAGCTTAATTAACCTTAGTTAATTAATGAATAGGTTTATTTGGTGAGAGTGATGTGAGGTAGGGTAGGATCTAGGTTCAAATTAGCTTAATCCAAATTAATTTGGATTAATTGTGGTTTAGTAGAATGTAAGTCATGTGAAGGAATAAATAAATTAAAAATTTATTTAAAGGGGATCAATGAAGGATAATGTATTAAATAAGATTTAATACATTAAAAGGGGTAGTATTTAAATTAAACTTAAATACTAAGGGAAGTGAATCATATTTAATTAAATAGATAGAAGAATATAACAAATATAATTAATTAAAATTAACTATAATGTTATGGGAATATTAATTAAATTAAGGTAAGGACGATTTTAGACATCTACAATGAGTCCCTATGATAATAGGATTGGTTCTCTTCCTTGATTATATCTCTCATTTTGGTCCTCCCCCACATCTATCTTAATTATTATCTTGAAGAGAGGTAACCCCTAGGTAATTGTTTCTCCCTCAGCAAGGAACACACCTCTTCATGCTCCCTTCATTTCTAGACTATAGAAACTTACTATTATTTTTATAATAATAAACATTATTTAGTATATGTTTGTCTTCATTGATCATTGTTGTCATTGATGATTGGTGTTGTCTCTTATATTTTTTCGTCGATCTAGATGTTTATGTATTTCCTTAAACTTATGACCCTTTGGAATGAGAAGCATCCTTTCTTTACCTAATTGGTGTTTTCCTAACTAATTGATGCTTCTGATAAGGCTTGTGTCCCTTTGGATGGATCGATGGTGTTGCTTGATTGATATATCCCCCTATTTATTTGATTAATATTTTTTATATGTTTTTTTTAAGGCTTGATCTGATCTCATTCCTTATATTCATATTTATGAGAAATCTTTGTTTATTCCAACATCCCTACTCAATAATTTCTCGTGATTGCTTATATTGCTACTTATATATGCTCTTATTTGTCATGTTCATTGGGTAAATCTACTCTTATATTTTTGGTTTTTGATCAATTTGTTTCTCTCTTTTGTCTAATTAATCCTCTTCATATATCACACTATTGACTGATTGCCTTCATTTTATATCATTCAATGTGAGATAAAATCACACCTCTTTATCATGTATACCCCTTTGCAATGGCCACAACCTTTCACAATTACCACCCTTTGAAAGAGTCACAATCCTTTATCACCCTTGGCCTTCAAGAGAGTCACAAACTTTCATAATTACCACCATTTTGAAGATTCACAACCCTTCATCATTTTTCTCTTTTAGAGAATCATAACCTTTCATAATTAGCACCCTGTGGAAGAGTCACAACCCTTCATCATTTCTGCCCTTCAAGAGAGCCATAACCTTTCATAATTACCACCCTTTGTAATTGTCATAACACTTCATCATTTCTACCCTTTGAGAGAGCCACAACCTATCGTAATTACCACCCTTTGGAAGAGTCACAATCCTTCATCATGTTTTCCCTACAATACAGTCACAAACTTTCATACTTACAACCCTTTGAAAGATTTGCACCCCTTCATCATTGCTACCCTTTGAAAGAGTCACTTATTTTCTTCCCATTCTTTTCTTCTTTCATTAATCATTCTTTAATTCCTATGCTCCCCTCTCTCTTGCTTCTTCCATATCTCATTGCAAATAATCTCCTTCCTTTTATATCTTATGTTGATGGAGTCACAAATCTTTATTGCATATCTCTCAACCTTTCAGTAAACTTAATTAACTTGTAATTATATTATGTTATATTTTATTATTATTTATTTATATATTTAATTTTTATTATAATTATTATTTATTATTACTAAATACTATTTCAAAAGGGTGGATTACAGTACCCATCACTCAAGTGGCCTTAACACAACTTTGTATTTAAATGTTTTTAATCCAATTCTTATTTAATTTCTTTGGGTTTGCTTTACATATAGCTTTTTTATATTATTTGATGAGTCTTAGTATAAATAATTATAGAAATATTTTTTGGGGACTATTGGAATGATAACAAATTTTTACATACTTCAAAGGATGAACCAGCAAAGATGTCTTCCACAAGAGAATGTCTGAATATGAGCTTGCATGAATATTGAGATTGAAATTACTCAATTAGATAATAAAATGAGATACATGAGATATGTTAAAATGTATAATAGTCCTTGCTTATATAGGCAAGGTGATGAGGTAAGATGAAAAACACTCTTAATACAAATGTTAAATGCTCAATGTGTAATAATAAATACCTAAACTCTAAAAGTAAATAGTGAGACATGACCCTACTATAAGAGAACTTCTAGAATACCACCAAGAATAACCAACATGATCATACGAACAATATTAAATTTCAAGTTACATAAAGTTACTTTATGATATCTACCTTATGATAACTAATTATCTAGTGTTCCCAAGTAAAATTACCATTAAAATTATGTCCCTATTGGAAATATATGTCCAGTTGTATGTTGTAATTGATGTCAAACATTGTGTTCCAGAGGTGTTTGTGGTTTCTCAAACATTGTGGTCCAGAAGTCTTCTACTAAGTGAAATAAGATTGTGTATTGAACATATAGTACAGTGGAAGATAGATATGTATCTTATGATCATGTGAAGATGATGTTTAATAGTTCTTCAATGTTATACTCATGTATCCAGAAGTATGTGTGGTCTGAATGTTTGTAGTTCAGTAAATGGAGAAATTCAATTTTATGATTGCAATTAACAGTGCTTCATTTGTGTTTTTCAGAAGGTTTCTCCTCTAAATATTGGGGTTGAAGATGTGTTAATACTTATACAAATGGATTCAGGTTTTGGTCTTGGTTGTGGCATTCTCTAGTGATCCAGAAATTGTTCCTAGTGATCTAAAAATTGTGTCATCTAGTGTTGCAATTTTTTTCAGTTGTTTTCCTTTTTTGGAAATGTGTTGTGACAACTTCTAACATGGATTATTGGCATGTGCTAGTGTTTCTAATGTGGTGTGTGGACCTCACCATGGTATGTGGAAGTCTGAATACAATTGGCATATTAGGTGATTCATTGGCTAGTGTGTTTCTACATGTTCGAGATGGTGAAGTTGTTTTGGTAATTATGGATCTGGCATCGGGTTATGTGTAGTGTGTTCATGGTCCCTCTCTCTCCTAGAGTGGATCATGCATCTTGATTTTGGTTTGGGTTATGAATTTAATGATTATATCTTATTTGAATGGTCCATGCTATATGTGACCTATGCATTTAATGATTATCTCTTATCTGGTTAGTTACATTCTTTGTTTTGGACCAAATGCTTATGGCATGGGACCGTATTGCATTTTTTTGTTGTCTTGGCCGACATGTAACTTAAATTGTAATCTCTTTGACATGGCCAAACTTATTATAATCTCCGAAGAACTATCTTTTCTATAAGTACAGTTTATGCTTTGGCAAAATGTAAGGTGTGAAGCAAGCGGATAATGTGCAAACCAATAAAGATCTATTTAATCAATAGAGCAAAGTTTAGTGATAGTGGTAGAGAAGAAAAAGTAATAACAATGTACTTCTAAGGTTGACAGTGTTGTGTAGGTCAGTTGCATTATCAGTATAATCTATCTTTATCCTTGTAAAGAGTTGTATGTATCTTATCCTTGAGAGAGTCTGTCTTGGGTGCACAGGTTATTTGTTGTATCTTTCTACTTTGGCAGTGAGTCTCTTTTTGCAAGTTTGGAGCTGTGAGCTCCTATTTGTGTTCATTGTTGTATTGGTAGTGAGCCTCAAGTTGCAAGTCTGGAGAAGTGAGCTCCTACCATATTTTGTAATCAGACTATATGCATCAATGAATTCTTCTTTGTGGGAAAGTACTCACCATGGTTTTTCCCAGTTTGAGTTTTCCACATATAAAATTTAGGTGTTCATGTGTTGATGGTTTTGTTCATTACTTATTACTTCATGTGGTGACTATTAAAGTTAGTGTAATTTTGGTTTATGTTGATTCATCCCCCCCTCCTCAACACTTGGAGTGTGTTCAACAATCCCTCCACTAAAAGAATTAAGTTACAAGACCTTATCAGGACATGTTATTCACTCTATCAACCCCCTTATGTTCAACTTGTATGTAGGGAAAATCTGCAAGACTCAAGAAATGAGATTAGTAGCACCGAACTAATCAAAATGAACTACTAATTATTAATATCCCTACAAATCAATAAAATCTAAGCATATTGAAGAACTGAATAACTTTGAAAGGAATCAAATTCAATCCTAAACTACACTTATCTACTTTTATTGTTTCTTTGCACTCCATTGAAGTGAATGATGGCGCTCAATGTTAGATTCGACAACACTTCGACTTAGAATCTCAAGAATAATTGTTATGATGATTGATTGCATAAATTAAAACTTGCATAAGATAATTACTCTTCAAAAATCGGGATCCTTCAAATGAGAATGAAGAGGGTTTATATAGATACTCAGGATTGGATGAATGGTCGAGATTGAGTTGAGAAAATCAGAACCGACAGACAAGATAATTACGAACTGGGAGATTTTGGGTATCCTTCCAAAGATGAAGCTTTATTTCCAATTCAAACACAAAAGCAGAGAATTCATTTAGGAAACATGAGATGAGATAAAGATTTCAGAAGATTTTTTATTTTCAAAGACATTAATTTCCAAAATGCAATTTTGAGAAAAGAAAAGATTTTTTATTCAAAATGATTTTTGCATTTTAAGAAAATTGGTGAACTCGCAAGTTTGATTTTTCTAATTTTTTAGAGATTTAATGATTTAAACTAAATTTAAAATTCAATATTGGAGAAAGATGAAATTAAATCAAAATTAATGTGGAATTAATCAGAAATGAAATTGGAAATTAAGATAAAATTAAATTAATTTAATTACATGAAAAAATTAGTTAATTTAAATAATTAAAATAAATTATTTAAATCATGAGAATTTAGAAATTGAATATAATTAAATACTGAATACTACTTAATTAAAGGTTAATTAATCAAATAATATTAATTATTTAATTAATGTTGAGGAAGTGATTAAATGATGAAAAGATTAGGTTTGAGGAGGAATAAATATGATTAATTAAATAATTAAAGAATTATTTAATTAATAGAAGAATAATTAGTATTTATTGTAAACTCGCAAGCATGTGCCAATTTTGGGTGTCTACACAACTAAGGGAGAAAAATTATTATACACATAATGCAAGATTAAAATTATGTAAGGTCGTAGAGATTAATTCAATATGACATGTTAATTTGAGTTGTCATTTGAAAAGCAAAAGGGAATTTTACACACTCTTCCCACTAAGCTAAAAACTCAAAATGGTGGCTTGGTGGAGATTCGTGATGAAATCCATAAAAGTGGCTTTCATTTTTTTGTCTATGTATTCATATTTGTTGAAAGCATACCTTCTCCATCAAAGGAATCTTGTTGGATTTCTCTTCTCTCATTTACTAGAGAAGAATATTATTTGTGTTCTAGATACAAGTGGAAACTTCATAGAAATGATTGATATGTGCTTCATATGCCTTTTGCATATTTATTGCTTGTTTGTAGATCACAATGTGTGTTAGTGAAAATTGAAATTGATACTAGTCAACTAAATTTTATAGTCATCTTGGTTGATGCAAATTTAATATTCTAGACTACGTAGGTGACTTTTTAACGCCTTGATATTGGTTAATCTTGCACGAATGTGTTCAGATGCACTTGATTACTTGATAGTTGATGTGCATGTATTCCTCCTTATGGTCCAAGATTCACCTAATAAGTGATTGTCTACTTTGAAAAAAATTAGTTAGTTGGTTCAATGTTAGCTTGGTAGCTAACACATTTAAGACACTTTCATTAACTATGTAGAGTTTTCTTAAGCTAGTAGTTGGAGACTACTTATCAACCACATTTTTGATTGTCCTTATATGTATTCTTTTTATTATTGGGATACACTTGACCTAGAGGATTGATAATTGAAGAATTCTAGAAGTATTGGCCATTAAAGTTTAGTATTTTTTTAGTGCCACGTTACATTTTTAACATGATGATTTACATAGGTTTCTAGCCTTGTTCGTCAAGTTGTTGTTGGACGTATCTTTGGTTCTTCTATGGATGTTGAGGGTTCCTCCCTTTTGGCTGTTGTGAGAAGGGGTCACTAAGTTGGTTGGTGATGTTGGTTTTGCACCTATTATGTCTCAAGATTGTGTTGCCTCTGATAGGGCATTGGTTGTTAATTGTGTTTTACCTGTTGAGGGCATTTCTGGTATTTCTCAAATTTTTAATTGCCCTATCTCTGGCTCTATGATTTTTTCTAGTGGTCACCCTACACTCGATTCATTGGATTGGTAGGATGTTGCTGAAAAGGTGGAAGAGGGTTGGATTACAGTAAAAGGTAAAAAATCAAAGACTTCTTTGTCCTCTTTTGATATGACCCTTTGATCCCACAATCAGAGGGGCAAAGTATATTCTTAATTGTCTTTTGGTTGTGGGTGGTGGGGCTGGAGTCCTCTCCACTCCTTTCTTTTCTTTCTATTTTTATGATGGTCTCCTTGTGAAACCTTGTTCTCAGGTTAAGGGAGCCTGATGGTTTTTCCCTCATTTTTTGGTTGTTGTCTATCTGTTGGCCTTGGGCTAGCTCTTGGCTGCTATTCTACAGACGCTTTATTTTTTTCAACTGTTGGAATAATGGAAGGGTGTGTACTAAGAGGGGAGGGGTGATTCAGTACCCTTAAAAACTTTTACCAATTACCCTTAGTACTCTTAACTTGTACAATTGACCATCATAGTTTTTCTATTTCATGCATGTAATATCATAATATAAATGTAAGTGCATGTAAAAAAACATAGAAACATTCACGAAACTCATATACTCATGACACAAGAATTGATAATGCAAAAAACCCCTATTAGAAGGTAAAAACTGCGGTGGGGATGAAACCCACAAAGCTTCACTATCTACAGAATGAAAGGTGTCGGTTAAGGCTACAAGTTGTGATCACTTATAATGATCTTACCCTATTAGGAGTAACATGTTAGACTTGTTAATTCTACTCAGTTAAGAGATTTTAGCAACACAATATATGTGTGCACTTGGTTAAGAGATTTACAATAAGACTGTTAAGTCCACCTTCTTGAAGGATTTTTTCTGTTTGCTACATTTGTTAGAGAGTAGCCAAAAATATAGATGACCTGATAGCTTGCAATCTTGAATTGATGATTAAAAATCCATTAAGTTCAAAAAATTGTATATCACCTATTGTGATGAATAATACCTATGTTCTTCTCGGTAGCCTTGAATGTAGTTCTTCATAACTGAATTCTTCTTTATCTGTTCTTTTGCATGAAAACCTCTGTTTGATCCATAGATGTCCTTCTATGGATACAATCATCATGTTCTTGATTGATTATACATCTATATATACAATGTATTGACCTAATTAGGTTACACATTTTTCTTGAATAATTCTACGATCAAAGGTTTACAACTTGACCTTGATCTCCTTGTTTGCATGAATACAATCAGTTAAACTAATTAAATATATCAATTACACTTTTCTTGATCCTCAAGAAATGGTTTTCCAACTAAGAAAAAAGTTAATTTAAATACTAAAGTTCTTTAGATGATGTGTAGTTCATACCCGCTTTTCTCGGTGTTAAAATTGTCTCTCGGTTAGACTGGTGCTCGGTGATGTCTCTGCTCGGTTAAGTCTCTGTAGACTGATGCTCAGTTGATATATTGCCCAGTTTTTATATTGTGCTTGGTGATCAAAACATGTCAATGACCATTGTGCTTGATAATCACTACGCTCGGTGATCACTATCATTTGGTGAATGTTGTTACTCGGTGAGTGTTGACCGACTGACCAAAATTGTTTGTTTGTATACTAATGACAACTTCTGATCCTTTAAGGATTATCAATCTCCCCTTTTGGCATTAGTATCAAAAAATGATATGTGCAGTATATAAACCAAGTATGTTATACGTATATAATGACTCCCCCTATGTGCATGCTCTCGGTATGTACATGTTTCCCTTGGTACATTTTCCCCCTTTGTGGATACAGTGTATGTACATATACATTTTCCTTCTTTTTTTAAAATAATGACAAAGATGTATAACTTACAGCATGTTAAAAATTTTCTTATGAGATTTCTTGATGTCTTCCATCAACTTTTCCCATTTCTCCTTCAGGTGTTCTAGGGTCATATGCTCCAATGTGATTTTAGTGTGCATGTCATAGATGCTTTCATCTACTGACATTTCTAGGGTGACAATTAGAGACTTTGTCATAGTCATATGTGTCATAAGCAATTTGAGTTTTGGTAGTAACAAACTTTGCAACTCGGTTACTTCATCTCTAATTTTTCTTTCTTCCTTTTGTATCTCAAGTCTTAACTATTTGAATTCAACTAGATTTTCATAATGCAACTGGAATACATTTGGCTCGGTTGAAAGACTTTGTACACAAGCTTTGATATATTCATTCAATTTAGCTATTTGTGCATCATACTCGGTGGTGAAGTTCTCAATAGTGCATAGATTTTGAACTAGGATAACTAACTATGAAATAACAGGTTCTAATTGAGTTACTAGTTCAAAAAGTTTCACCTTATTTACTGCCACTTCTTGGCTGATTTTCTCTATGATTTTGTAGTGATATTTTTCTTCAGCTCTTTCCTCAATGACCTTCTCAGCATCTACATTCTAATTGGTGATTGCCTTGGTTAGAACTGTCAGTTGATCAATGATGGGTGCATCTTGATCAACATGTGTGTTAGGAACTACCTGCAGTAGTATTTCCTTTGTTGTTCCCAGGACATGTGTATTTTTGTGTTCCATTTTGAGCTTGTTCTATTGAGATTTCCTTTTGCATATCTCCCAATACCTTATTAGTGACTCATAATCAAGTGTTCTTGGATCACATTCGGATGTTTCTATTATTTCCTCAAGTGTAATGGGGGCCTTAGTTTTCTTTTGTTCTTCTTTAGAATGTTGCTTTTTGCAGCGGAGTGAGGTATGATAGTGAGAGCCTTTTGTTGCTATGTTTCCATCATTGATTTCTCAGGAGGTGTGGTGCCTTTACTAAGTCACTCGGTCAATACATGTTGGTCGGTTGTAGATGTCCCTACATCAACCTTTTCTTGCCTTGCAACCTTGTCTTCCTTTCCACTATCCTTGGTGGGTGCATCACTTGGTTTCTCTCCACTGTTATCTGTCTTTTCCTTTTCCCCTTGTTCATCACCTTTTTCCATCAATGTGTCTCTTTCAGGCTTAGGTATTTTCTCCTTTGCTTCTGTGATTAAATTGATAGCTTGTATCAATAAAGGCATGTTACCTGGTATTTGTGCCTGTGCAACATTTGTAGTGTCATGTTCCTTTTTTTTCTCGGTGGCAATACATACATCTTCATTATTCTTGACATTATCATCAGAATAATCTATTGGAAATAATGGGAAGTATGTACTAAGAGGGGAGGGGTGAATCAATACCTCTAAAACTTTTAGTTAATTAACCTTTAACCTTATGTAATCAAATCTTTGCTTTACCGATCATATATGTTGTTCTTTCTTTATGCATGTGATATCACTTAATAATCTTAATTATATGTAGACATTCATAAAACTATTCATGAAATAAATAACACATAACACAAGATATGCTAACGTAGAAAACCCCTGTTAGAAGGTAAAAACTATGGTGGGGATGGCACTCACAAAAACTTCACTATCTGTAGATTGGAAGGGGCGGCGTTAAGGCTTACAATTTGATCACTTTTGACGATCTACCATGTTAGGAGTATTATGTGGAGACTGGTTAAGGTCTACTCTGTTAAGAGATTTAGCAACACTATTTAGTGTGTACTCGGTTAAGAGATTTACAATAGGATTGTTAAATCCACCTTTCTTGAAATGATTTCTTTTATTTGCTACACTTGTTAGAATGTAGACAAAAATACTCATTGACCTAAGTGTATGCAATCTACAATTTCTTATTACAGATCCGTTAAAGTCACATGTACAAAGTATCACCTAATGTGATTTATTAATACCTCTGTTTCTCGGTAGCCTTGGTTCATGGTTCTTGATAACTAAATTCATCTTTTGCTTCTCTACTTCTTGAAACTCTTAGTCTGATCCATAGATGTGCTCGTTGGCTACTTTCATCCTTTCATCCATAAACAATGAATGATTACACATATATTTATACAATAGATTTGATCTTTTTAGTTTCATGTATTACAAACTTAACTCTATGATCAAAGGTTTACAACTTGACCTTGATCTCCTAGTTTACATGTTTTTAATCATTTAGACTGATTAAAACAATTATAATAATGTTTCTTGTCCCTCAAAAAATGGTTTTAAAATAAATCAAAATTCTAAATATAAAACACAAGTTTTTTTATCTAACTTGGAAATTAGATTCACTTTTCTCGGGATATAACTTCCTTTTGGTGACTGATGCTCAGTTTGAAATGAAATTATATTGGTCAGGTTCCCTTGCTCTATCGGGTTCCTCTCTTGTCTGTTCTCTCAGTTTGCACTAAATTTTGCTTGTCGTGTTCCACTATCGGTTTACTCTTGTCGAGTTTCATTATTAACTTTTTTGCTTTGCACTTGTAAGATGTGTCTTTGGTTTATACTGTAGACTGTTCTGTCGGGTTGTGCTAAAACCAGTCTTTCGGTGTAGTCATTACCGATGGTTTTCCTTTGCATACTAATGGAAAAATATATGTCATCAATCTCCCCCTTTGACATTAGTACAAAAAACTAATATGTGCATAACACTAAAAATGTTTGTAGTATGTACACCATGTATATTACTTAGTCATTTCATGACTCCCCCTATGCATATGTCGGTATAGTATAGTATATGTGTATGTACACTTGTCTTTATACTATTTCTTCTTTTTCACCTTATCTTTTCCCTTTGTGCTATATGTACTGTACATATCATTCTCCCCTATTGTACATATTATTTTCCCCCTTTTTTATAGTAAGGGAAAAGGTGTATACCTATAACTTATCAAAAATATGAGAGTGAGAGGTCTTCATTTCCTCCATCATCTTCTCCAATTTCTCCTTTAGATGGTCAAGAGCCATATTCTCTAGTGTAATCATGGGATGCATGTCATAGATGATGTCTGCTATAGACATCTCGGGGGTGGTAATTAGCTATCTTACTGAACTTATGTGTTGTTGTAGAAGTGTGAGGTTCGGTAAAAGTTTAGCCTGTAGCTTAGTGACCTCTTCTCTGAATTGTGATTTTTCTTCCCAAAGTTCTTGTCTTAACCTTTTTATCTCTATTATCTTCTCATAATGCAATTTAATTGCATTGTCATCTTTGGTTAGACCTTGTGCACTGTTATTTAGATTTGAATCTAATTTTGCTATCTTTTTACTATTGTCCTTAGTGAATTCATCCAAAGTGCACAAATTTTGTATTAAGGAAATAGCTTCAATAATTATTGGATCCAATTCATTGGCTAGTTCTAAAAGCAGTACCTTTTTCTCTGCCACTTCTTAGCTGATCTTTTATGTCAATTTATATTGGAATTTTTGTTCTGCTCATTCCTCAATTGCCTTTTTTGCATCTACATTTTGTGTTGTTATTGCATCAGTGAGGACAGAAAGTTGATCTAGGATAGGTGCATTGTGATCAACATCAATGTCAGGAACTATTTGGCTTAATATATCTCTTGTGGTTTCCATTACTAAGGATTCTTGGTGCTCTTTCTTAAGCTTTTCTTGCAAAGAATTTCTCTAACAGATTTCTCCATATTCTTTGAGTGATTCAAAATCTAAAGTAGTTGGATCACACTTTGGTATTTATATGGTCTCATCAAGTGTTACCTCCAGCTTATTCTTCTTTGTTTTCTTCATTTTCTTTTAAGATGCACCTATATGCAAAACCATAGCCAGTTTCTGTGCTTGGTCTGATGTGCTAGATGAGGTTATCGATGGAGTAGTGCCTTTTTTGTTGTTGTGTTTTAGTCTCTACCTTCTGGTTGTGAGTGGATGTCTCACCATAAACCTTTACATTACCTACAACATCTCCTCTAGTGTCCTTAGGAGTGGCATCTTTGGTTTTGTCTCCTTCATTGGTATCCTTCTGCTCTTCATCTGTATTTTTCATTTTTGCATCTTTTTCTATTTGATCTCCATATTTTTGTGTGAGATCTTCACCTGTTACATTTTGATCCCCTTTGATGAAATTTTGGTCATCAGTTGTGTCTTTCTTTTCTCCTTCCCCTGCATCCTCGGGTATGCTTGCATTGGGCTAGGGGGTCTTCTCCTTTTGTGAGATTATATTGATTTCTTGAATCAATAATGGCATTTGGCCCAGTATGTTTACTTGTGCAGCATCAATAGATGTATCTTGATCCTTGGGTTGATCAAATGTAATAGTAATATCTTCATCTCCCTTTACCTTATCTAAAGATTCTTTGGTAATATCAATGATATTATTATCCGGCCAGGTTTCATAAGCAATATCCATATCCTTGTTGGCTTCTTTTTCCAATTCTACTGTTGTGACATCCTCTGTGTCATTTATAAGGATATGCTCTGGGCTAGGTTTAGCCGGAGAGTCTTCATTGTGTGGCCCATTTGTGAGAGATAATCCTCTCTCAGGGATTGCTTCCTCAGTAGGTCTATTGAGTATTTTACTCCAAATTTTGTTACTTTCTTTCTCTAGCTCTATAATCTTTCCCTCTAGAACCTTGTAATCTCACAACTTGGGTGAGAATTCCTTTACATGTTTCTCCATCATCTCCTAGATTTCTTCCATTTTGGATTCGGGAGGCATAAGAGAAACTAGGACTCTTTCCCTTATCTCCTTCTCATTCTTTAATGCATAAGTCCATCTGGAAGATAATCTTTCATGTAGTTCTTTTGGCATTTTTTCATCAAATTGTATGGGTACATATTTGAAGTTGATCATTGTCTTGATGAGTGCCTCCTCAATCTTGTTCTGATCTTTGGGCTTTAGTGTCAGCCATTTTCTAACATTGGTGTCGGTTAAGCCACCTCTTTTTGCAATTGACTCACATATCTTATCAATAGTTTCAAGAATATTACTATTTTCTATTTGGAAAGATTCATCCTGCTAAGTATCTTCGATATCTTCCTTGGTTAGGATTAATTTCCTTCTCCTCTTTGATGTTGTGGTATTTTTGGTTTGAGGTTTTCTTTTGTAGGTCCTCACTTGACCTTTCTTAACAAATGGTGAGTCTGCCTTTACTGTTTGGCTCCTTGTCCTCTAAGAAGTTGTTTTCCTTGCCTTCTTCAGGGGTGGAGGTGCATCGAACTCTATTGACTCGGATTCACTCACCTTGTCTACTTCACCGATGGGTGACTGACCCTCGGTTTCCTCTGTCTTTTCAATTTCTTCCTCATTGACCAATAGCTTATTTTTCAAAGTCTTTACCATTTTTTCTTTCTTCCTATCAATATTCTTCATAGTTAAGCCTAATTTTATTATTTCCTTGGCTTCTTCAAAGGTTCCAAACCTTTGTTGTGATTTATCCAATGGTACATTCAACAATGCTTCAATAACAATTGTTTCTTGATCTATGTTGACTTCATAGTCAAGTGGAGCTAACCATGTTGTCCTTGGTACATCTGGTTTAATTAGGATGGTATCAGTGTCCACCAAGAAATAAATTTCAGTCTTTTATTTCACTACCAGTTCATCTGGTATCATCATTCTCTTTTGCATTCTCTTTGAATCCAGAGAAATACTCATCCATTACTGATTCAAAATTGTCTATAAGTGACTTGATGAATTCACTTATTTGAACTGTCACTGGTCAGGTAGTGTCTCATTTTACATTACTGATAAATGGGAATGTTTCTTGGAAGTACAAAAATATACACATTAACAGAGATCCAGACTTACATGAGTTGGTCTTTACATACCTGATTTTCCTCATATTCTCATATAATTGTCTGAGTAGCAGTTCTGAAAGGTCCAACTGCGATACCTTCTTGACAATTTTGTGTGTTGTATCTACTGCTCCATATGGAATGATGTTCAACCTGCTAGCCTAAAATAACTTGTATCCTAATACACATACTCCAAATTTCAATTCATCATCGTTGATGGTGGATACCTTTAATCCTCTTCCACCCCATGCAACTCCTATGTTCTTCTCCATGTCAAATCAAGGAGGGTGTTTCAATGCCTTGGGTTTCCTGGTTATGGCATAACTGATAACAGCATGTATAACATCCCTGGTTATTGGTTTAGGCTCATCTAGACACATATTTTTTTAGCTAACCAATAGCTTCTATTCTTTCAATGAGTTTTGAAATCATTCGGTTTGCCTCTTGACTCATAAGAATAATTTGATTGGTGATCTCATGATGATATTTAGTAAGTCTTTGTATTTTTGACTCTTTCTCTTGTAGCTTTTCAGTAATCTTCCTTATGTCATCAATAGCTCATGTTCTCTATTGCTCAGCTTGTCTAGCATTGTTCATGACATCAATCATTCTTACAATCTGTGTCTCTTGACCGATTTGCGAATATTTTACTTGTCCAGCCAGATGTTGATTGATTTCATTTAATCTTGTGATTCTTTCTTCAGATGTGGCTAATGCTTTCCTAGTCATAGATCCTGAAGACTCAAATAGATCAAGTATCTCCTCTTCTTGATAGTATATTTCATTACAACGAGGTGCCACAATCTTTCTTTCATTTAGCAATTGTCTCATTTTGATTCTAGATTCTTTATACTGCTCATAGAATATTTGAATTTATAGCTTTTGATTCTCAATACTTTTGTCAAGCATGTACTTCTCCATTGTATGATCTTTTCTCTTAAGTCTTTAAACTTTTCCATATAAGAAATCTAGCTCTGATACCAATTATTGGAAATAATAGGAAGTATGTACAGAGAGGGGAGGGGTGAATCAGTACCTCTAAAACTTTTAGTTAATTAACCTTTAACCTTATGTAATCAAATCTTTTCTTTACCGATCATATATGTTTTTCTTTCTTTATGCATGTGATATCAATTAACAGTCTTAATTGTATGTAGACATTCATAGAACTATTCATGAAATAAATAACACATAACACAAGATATGGTAACGCAAAAAACCCCTGTTAGAAGGTAAAAACTGCGGTGGGGATAGCACCCACAAAAACTTCACTATCTACAGATTGGAAGGGGTCGGTTAAGGCTTACAATTTGATCACTTCTAATGATCTACCCTGTTAGGAGTATTATGTGGAGACTGGTTAAGATCTACTTTGTTAAGATCTTTAGCAACACTGTTTAGTGTGCACTTAGTTAAGAGATTTACAATAGGATTGTTAAATCCACCTTTCTTGAAAGGATTTCTTTTATTTGCTACACTTTTTATAATGTAGACAAAAATACTCATTGACTTGAGTGTATGCAATATACAATTCTTGATTACAAATCCATTAAAATCACATGTATAAAGTGTCACCTAATGTGATTGATTAAAACCTTTGTTCCTTGGTAGCCTTGGTTCTTGGTTCTTGATAGCCAAATTCATCTTTTGTTGCTTTGCTTCTTGAAACTCTTAGTTTGATCCATAGATGTTCTTGTTGGATACTTTCATCCTTTCATTCATAAAAAATGAATGATTACACATCTATTTATACAATAGATTTGACCTTTTTATTTTCACGTATTACAAACTTAACTCTATGATCAAAGGTTTACAACTTGACCTTGATCTCCTAGTTTGCATGTTTTTAATCAATTAGACTGATTAAAAAAATTACAATAATATTTCTTGTCCCTCAAGAAATGGTTTTAAAATAAATAAAAATGCTAAATATAAACACAAGTGTTTTATCTGACGTGGAAGTCAGATCCACTTTTCTTGGGATATAACTGACTTTCGGTGAATGATGCTCGGTTTGAACTGAAAGTCTATCGGTCAGGTCCCCTTGCTCTATCGAGTTCCTCTCTTGTCTGTTCTCTCGGTTTGCACTATACTCTGCTCATCAGGTTCCACTACCTGTTTACTCCTGTCGGGTTCCACTGTTAACTTTTTTGGTTTGCACTTGTAAGATGTGTCTTTGGTTTATACTGTAGACTATTATGTCAAGTTGTGCTAAAACTTGTCTTTCGGTGTAGTCATTACTGATGGTTTTCCTTTGCATACTAATGGCAAAATATATGTCATCAATCTCCGCCTTTGACATTAGTATCAAAAACTAATATGTGCATAATACTAAAAATGTTTGTAGTATGTACACCTTGTATATTACTTAGTCATTTCATGACTCCCCCTATGCATATGCTGGTATAGTATAGTATATGTGTATGTACACTTGTCTTTATACTATTTCTTCATTTTCACCTTGTCTTTTCCCTTTGTGCTATATGTAATGTACATATCATTCTCCACTATTGTACATATTATTTTACCCCTTTTTTGATAGTAAGGGCAAAGGTGTATATTTATAACCGTATGCACCCTAAAATGGTCGCCTAGACTATGGGCCCCCATTCTTCAATTTATCAATTTATCAAATTCTTGAATCAACGCTTTGCAACATTTTAATTCAAATCAATTTCCTTGATCAAATCGTAAATAATTTAATTATTTCAATATTTCCTAAGGTTTGATCATTTCATCAATTATCTTATTTAATTAAAAGAAAACAATTTCCTTTTTATTAAATAAAATAATCTTATTTAATTAAAATTCTTTTTTAATTAAATAATCTTATCTTATGTAATTAAAATCTCTCTTAATTAAATAATATTATCTCATTTAATTAAAATATTTGTTTTAATTAAATTAAATAATCTTATTTAATTAAAAGAAAATCTCTCTTTTAATTAAATAAAATCCCCACTTAAATCCCTCTTTGTGTTGAAAAAGGAAATAAATTAAATAAAAATAAATAAAGTTCCTTTTTCTACACATCTTCCTAAGTGGTGGATTTTTTGCCTCTTAATCATAGCCTTTGATTTTGCCTTTTGAAGATATGAGCACCTGGATCAACCAAGATTTAATCTCCACCATTATTTATTTTCTTTTTGCCTCTTAATCTCCACCGTCCATTTCTCTTTATAAGGAAACCTCTCCTCATTTGAGAGTCAATATTTTAGGCTATTGTTATGCTGCAGGTTTGGAGAGTAATTTTTGAGGATATTTTGAGCACTTGAGCTTGGATATTGCAACTTCTCTCTTCTTGTCTTCTCCATTCATGCCCCATGGCAATCCATTTAGATTAATTTTGCACTTGCATATTAGATTATATTCATGTTTCCTTTCATAGATTAATCTTGCATCTGGATTTCCTTTCATAGAGTAATCATGCATTGTTATCATATAGATCAATTTCCTTTCTTGCATTGTTATCATATAGAATAGCTTTTATTTGCATGCATACTTGATGATCATGGAGACTAACATTCTTGTTCTTCCTATTTGAATCTATCTTTTTTGGTGTACTTGCATAGGCACAAACTAGGTCAATCTGAGGGTCTCCATTACAGACCATTGCACTCCATGAATAGAGAGATATGAGTCGCCATTCGAGATCTCATTCTTGAGCAATCTTGGATACAATGATTCATAAAAGTGTGACACATTTTTATCACACAATAACTTATCAAAAATATGAGAGTGAGAGGTCTGCATTTCCTCCATCACCTTCTCTCATTTCTCCTTTAGATGGTCAAGAGCCATATGCTCTAGTTTAATCCTAGCATGCATGTCGTAGATGATGTCTGCTACAGACATCTCGGGGGTGGCCATTAGCTATCTTGTCAAACTTATGTGATGTTGTAGAAGTGTGAGGTTCGATAAAATTTGATCCTATATCTCGATGACATCTTCTTGGAATTGTGATTCTGCTTCCCAAAGTTCTTGTCTTAACATTTTCATCTCTATTATCTTCTCATAATGCAATTTAATTGCATTGTCATCTTTGGTTAGAACTTGTGCACTATTATTTAGATCTGAATCTAACTTTGCTATCTTTTCACTATTGTCCTTAGTGAATTTATCCAAAGTGCACAATTTGTTTATTAAGGAAATAGCTTCAGTAATGATTGGATCCAATTCATTGGCTAGTTCTGAGAGCATTACCTTTTTCTCTGCCACTTCTTGGTGTAACCACCTAAATTTGGTCTATCGCAACTATAGACCCTATTTGCCCTAAGTGTGATCATACCCTCGATTTATGTCCAAATGACCCTGTTACTGCTTGGCATAATTATTTTAATCAATTTAATATCCTAGGTGATTTTTATCACTGATTTATATTAACTATTATAGCCATACAATTCAAATCAATTTCGACCAATCAAATCAAATCAAAATCAAACATGGCTATAGTATTTAATTATAAAGGAATTAGATAAATCCCTAAATCAAATACCCACTTTCAATTAACCTATTCCCCTAGCCTATTTAATTTAATTAAAATGGCTATAGTCCCCTAATTATTAAAAAGCAATTTCATTGTTTAAATAATTAATTCCTATATTTCTAAATGAATTAAATAAGTTTATT
>MU228157.1:1467376-1486341 GCA_018584345.1 Thuja plicata | reverse complement strand
GAGATTTACAATAGGATTGTTAAATCCACCTTTCTTGAAAGGATTTCTTCTATTTGCTACACTTGTTAGAATGTAGACAAAAATACTCATTGACCTGAGTGTATGCAATCTACAATTGCTGATTACAGATCCATTAAAGTCACATGTACAAAGTATCACCTAATGTGATTGATTAAAACCTATGTTGCTCAATAGCCTTGGTTCTTGGTTCTTGATAGCCAAATTCATCTTTTGTTGCTCTACTTCTTGAAAATCTTAGTTTGATCCATAGATGTGCTCGTTGGCTACTTTCATCCTTCCATCCATAAAAAATGAATGATTACACATCTATTTATACAATAGATTTGACCTTTTTAGTTTCACGTATTACAAACTTAACTCTATGATCAAAGGTTTACAACTTGACCTTGATCTCTTAGTTTGCATGTTTTTAATCAGTTAGACTGATTAAAACAATTACAATAATGTTTCTTGTCCCTCAAGAAATGGTTTTAAAACAAATCAAAACAATAAATATAAAACACAAGTGTTTTATCTGACATGGAGGTCAGATCCACTTTTCTCGGGATATAACTGACTTTCGATGATTGATGCTCAGTTTGAACCAAAAGTCTATCATTCGGGTTCCCTTGCTCTGTCGGGGTCCTCTCTTGTCTGTTCTCTCAGTTTGCACTATATTCTGCTCATCAGGCTCCACTATTGGTTTACTCCTATTGGATTCCACTGTTAACTTTTAGGGTTTCCACTTGTAAGATGTGTCTTCAGTTTATACTATAGACTGTTCTACCGAGTTGTGCTAAAACCTTTATTTCGGTGTAGTCATTACCGATGATTTTCCTTTGCATACTAATGGAAAAATATATGCCATCAATTGATGTTCAATAAGTCTTTGTATTGTAGTGTCATGTTCCTTTGTTTTCTCAGTGAAAATACATACATCTTTATCATTCTTGGCATTATCATCATAATCATCTTGATTTATATCTTTTATAGTGATATCTAGTGTTTCTCCTAATGATTGCAATATCTGAGGAATATCATCCATGGCCTTAATTGACTCTATTTTCAAGTTAATCGGATTTACATCCTCGATGTCATTGATGAAAATATGTGTGGGGCTCAGTGTGGCCTCCTTCTCCTTGTTGTGAGTTGTATCGATTAGAGCCAGTACCTACTTGGGTATGTTAAAGATTTGTTTCCAAATATTATTGCTTTCTATATCAATCTCTTCTAACCTGTCTTGCAGTACTTTGTATGCTCTTGTCTTTGCAGAAAATTTCTTTGCATTCTCCTTCATAGCTTCATCAATTTCTTCAACTATCGACTCGGGCATGAATGTCGCTAGGGATTTCTCCCTGATTTATTTTTCCATATGCAATTCATATGTTCACCTTTTTGAAATTTTATCTTGTAGCTCCTTTGGAATATGAGTGCCAAATTGTAGAGGTACATACTTGTAAGCTACCATCATTTTAAAGATTGCTTCTTCAATTTTATTCTGATCCTCGGTGGACAGATTTCCCCATTGTCTAATCTTAGGATTTGATATGATCCCTGTATTGATGATTGAATCTGCAATTTCAGCAATTATCTTCATTATTTTGGCCTTCTCTACTTGTATTCTCTATTCTCTTTCTGCTTTTGTAGTATCATCCTTGTCCTCTCTTCCTCTCACATATCTTTTGCATTGTCTAGGCTCGATTGAGGCTTTTCTTTTCATATGTGTTTTCATTGTGCCTTTCTTCAATGGTCGAGATTCTACCTTGGTTGTTTTGCTTCTTGTCTTGGATGTTGTTGTTACATTAGTAACCTTTGACTTCTTTTCCTTTGGTGGCTCTGCATCAGATTTGGTAGACTCAGAGTCACTTAACTCTTTTTCTTCACCGACGGGTGACTATTCCTCGGTGATATCCTATGTTTGTTCTAACTCTTCGTCAGTTACCAAGAGTTTCTTCTTGAGTTTTTTCACCATTTGAGTTTTCTTCTTCCCTATCTTCTTGACTACTAAGCTAGTCTTTATCCTTGACTTGGACTCTTCATATGTGCCAAATATTTTCAAAGTTTTGTCCACTGGTTCATTCAGCAGGATTTCAATAGCCTTTGTAGCCTGATCAATGTCAATTTCATACTCCAATGGTGTTAACCATGTTTTTCTAGGGTTGACAATTTTTATGAGTGTAGTGTTGGTGTCAACTACAAAGAATATCTCATCTTTGTATTTTTCCACTAGTTGAGTAGGGATTCTCATCCTCTTCTCCATCCTAGTCTTGAATGTGGAAAAGTAGCCATCCATTAAAGGTGTGAAATCATCTCATAGTGACTTAATGAAATCACTAATCTGTGCAGTGATTGATCGGTTTGTGTCCCAAGTGACATTACCGATGGAAGGAAAGCAGTTCTGTAATAAAAGAATGTGCAAACTAATAGAGAATCAAACTTACCTATATTAGATCAGGGTCATCTAATGGTTCTTATGTTTTCTTCCAATTGCTTGAGTAGCAGCTCAGCTACGTCTAGTTGCACTCCTTTCTTTACAATCTTGTATGTTGTGTCAACATCTCCATAAGCAATGTTGTTCATTCTGCTTGCTTGAAATATCTTGGATCTGACCACATATGCACCGAACTTCAATTCAGGTTCAATGATTGAGTTCACTTTTAGACCTCTGCCATCCCATTTGGCTCCTGTTAGCTTTTCAATCTCGGGGCTTTTGTCTTGTCGGTGATTGGGTATCCAGTGACTACATGAATCACATCCTTTGTGATTTAGGTTCATCCAACCACACTTTACCGTCATGTACTCAGCTGAGCACAATAAAAATCCATTCGATCTTGAATACTTTAGGGAATAGTAGGTGATGCAAAGTGGGGCAACTGGAAGCTTGTCAAATGTCTCAAATAGGGCAAAGTACCCTAGATCACCAAGTTACAAGGCCAAAATACTTAATACTTATCACAAGTATGGAAAAGGGACTTGGTTAAGGATATCACAACCCCAAAACCCCAAGGGAAACATAATCACTAGGTTTCACCAATCCTTCAACACCAACTACCAAGGTTGGCTTCACAAGCAAATGACCTTTAATCACAATGATACCCCAAAGTGACATATAGGACCAGGGGTGACCTATGCTTGTAGGTATGGTCTATTTAGTTCCCTACCATTTAGTTCCAATGGCTCTTTCACTCAAATGCAACCCATATTCCATGGTTGCTTCACAAACCCAAGACTATGCTTGTAGCTTGTAGCCATAAAGTTGTTAAGTCTGCTCAAAAGTTGCTTGACAACTTTTGAGCAACTTTTACATTTTTTGCAATTTTGCAAATCTAGTGACCAAACTTGGTCATGATGTTATTTTTGTGATTCCTAGTGGATCCAAACATTAAAAACTCAAAAATAACCTATTCCTAGGGTTTTGGATCATTAATGACTCATAGTTACCCAAGAGCTCATAATGTGCCAATCTTGGAACTATGGCCTTACAAGGTGATCCAGTGATTAACCCAATGTCTTATCATTACTAAAGGCTTCTTAGGACCTTGAGAGAACCCCTAGGTTCCATAGGAACACTTAGTTCATTTAGGGTGCTCTTGCACCATACTCCCCATGAGATTTGAACTCAAGTTCCCACTTGAGGATAGCTAGTCAACAGTGGTTCCATGTTGTTGGATCTGGTCCTCTGTCATCTAGGTAGCATCTATTGGAGGGAGTTCTTTACATTTCACTAAGTACTGCATGTACTTATTATTTCTTGTCTGCTTCAAGACTTTGGTTTCTAGAATGGTGTCTAACTCCACTTTCTTTCTTGGTGGGAGATCTGTCACATAGTCTCCATCATCTTCATTTTGTGATCCCTGCACATTGACAATGTCTACTACACACTTGTAAGGAGTGAGGTCTACAATATTAAAAATAGGAGAAATTAGTAAACTAGGGGGCAAGGAAATCTCATATGCATTTTCACCCATCTTGGTGAGGATTGTGCAAGGACCAATCCTCTTCATGTGTAACTTTGAATATCTATCTTTAGGGAGTATCTCCTTCCTTAGGTATGCCCATACCTGATCTCCAACTTTGAAGTGAACTTCTCTTCTCTTCTTGTCTGCCTGTGTTTTGTATTTCATAGTGGACTGTTGTAGTGACTCTTTTACTTATGTCTGCACTTTAGAGATTAGTTTGGATAACTCCTCTCCTTGTGCACTCACTCTGAAATCAGATGGTAACTCTACTAAATCCAATGGACCTTTAGGATGAAGTTCATACACTGTTTGAAATGGTGTCTTTCCAGTGGACCTGTTCATGGATTCATTGAATGCAAATTTTGCCTGAGGTAGGATCATGTCCCAACTTTGTGTATACTATTTGGTTAGGCATCTCAAGAGATTACCAAGTTATTTGTTTACCACCTCTGTTTTCCCATCTGTTTGTGGGTGATATGTTGAACTATAAGTTAGGTTTGTGCCCAACTTCTTGAAGAGTATCCTCCAAAAATAACCCTGAAACTTCACATCTCTATCTGACACTATTGTTTGTGGTAGACCATGGATTCTAACCACTTATTTAAAGAATAGATGTGCTATATGGGAGGCATCATTTGTGCTCTTGCAAGGAACAAAGTGCACCATTTTACTAAATTTATCCACTATTACAAAAACATTATCATAACCCTGCTTTGTCCTTGGCAAACCCATAAAAAAATCAATTGAAATTGATTCCCATGGCCTAGAGGGAATTGGTAGGGGTTGATATAATCATTGGTTAGTGGATACACCCTTTGCTTGCTAGAAAATAGTACAAGATTCAACAAATTTCTTGACTTCATTCCCAATCTTTGGCCAAAAATAACTTCTTTTCACTAATTCAGTGGTCTTATCTATTCCAAAATGTCCTCCTAAAACACCACAATGTTTTTATTTAATGATATTTGTTCTCATGGAACATTTAGGAATGCACAATTGGGCTCCTTTAAACAAGAGTCCATTCTGAATTAGAAAATCAGAAAATTCAGTATGGTATTTACCAACCATTTTAGTGCATACCTCAAAAAATTCTCCAAATTCTGGATCATTAGCATATAGGTGCTTTAGGGAGTCAATCCCTACACTCTGAAGTTGAACTTCCTCAACTAATCTAATCCTCCTACTTAGGGCATCAGCTATTTTGTTTGCCACTCCTTTTTTGTGTTTAATATTGAAGGTATATGCTTGCAGCTGCTCCATCCATTTGATGTGTTTGACCCCAAACTTCTCCTGACTGTTTAGAAAACTTAAAGCATGGTTATCAGTATAAACAATGAATTATTTAGGGAGTAAATAGTGTCTCCACTTTTTCAAGGCTTGCACCATTACATAAAGCTCTAAATCATAAGTAGAATACCTCCTTTTGGCATCATTCAATTTTTCTAATAAAAATTCTATAGCCTTACCTTCTTGGCTCGAGACTGCACCTATAGCCAAGTTGGTTGCATCTGTTTCAAATGTGAATACCTTGTTGAAGTCAGGGAGTACTAGGATTAGATATTATGCCACCCTATTCTTAAGATATTAAAATGCATTTGTTGCTTCTTTAGTTCACTCAAATATAATCTTTTTCCCACCTTTTATTGTGTCCAACATAGGAGCACACACATGGCTAAAATTCTTTATAAACTTCCTATAAAAATTTGATAAACCATGAAAGCTTCTAACATCACCTTGGTTCTTTGGTGGAGGCCAATTGACTATTATTGCAACCTTCTCTGGATCCATTTTGAGAGTACCTTGGGAGATGGAAAAACCTAAGAATGCAAGTTCCTTCTTCATGAATATACACTTTTCCAAGTTAATCACTAACTTGTGCTGATGGATTCTCTTCAAAACTTTCTCCACATGTTCAAAGTGTTCCTCTCTGCTATGACTGAAAATTAGAATGTCATCCAAATAGATGACGACAAACTTGCCAATAAAATCAATAAAAATCTCATTCATGAGCCTCATGAATGTACTAGGAGCATTACTCAAGCCAAATGGCATAACAAGCCACTCAAACAATCCCTTAGTTATTTTAAATGTTCTCTTCCACTCATCTCCTAGCTTAATTTTGGTTTGGTGGTAGCCTGATTTTAAATCAATCTTGGTAAAGTAACAAGCAGTGCCTAATTGGTCCAGAAGATCCTCCATTCTTGGAATTGGGAACCTGTATCTTATGGTTATCTTTATTAATGCTCTGTCGTCAGTACACAATCTCCACTTGCCATCCTTTTTGGGAGCCAAAACTGATGGGACAGCACATGGACTGAGGCTCTTTTGGATAAGTCCCTTCTCTAACAGTTCATTTACCTACATTGCAATCTCTGCATGTTGGACTGGTGTCATCTTTTATGGAGCCTTATTAGGCAAAGAGGAGCTAGGTATCAAGTTAATTTGGTGACTGATATCTCTTAAGGGAGGGAGGGTTGTGGGTAGGTCACTAGCAGTGACATCACTATATTTAGTAAGCAGTTTCTTCACTTCATCTGGCATAGGACCAACATTATCAGACCTTATACTATCCTTAGGCTTGGATATTAGGACAAAAGCTTCAGTTTTAGATTCTTTCAAAACTTTTAACATTTCTTTATCCCCCGTGGCTATGACAGTTGGTTCTTTCTCAGTCTTGTTATCAGGCAAGGGTTTCATGGTGAATTTTTTCCCAGACTTGGTGATAGAGTAGGTATTTTTTTCTACAATGGTGTGTGGCATCAACATCATACTGCCAAGGCCTACCTAGGAGAATGTGGGAGGCATCCATTTCAACAATATCACAGAGAACTGTATCTTTAAAATCTGCTATTGAAAACTCTATCCATGCTTGTTCAGTGACTAAAGTTTTCTGACCCTTTGTTAACCAAGACACGTGGTAAGGAAAAGGATGAGACTTCTTAGGAAGATTTAGTTTTTTTTTAACCATTTCACAAGACACTAAATTCTCAGTTGAGCCAAAATCAATAAGTAAATTATATACCTTCCCATTGCATTTGATCTTTGTCCTAAAGAGGTTCTTTCTTTGAGGAGGTTCTTGGCTTTGTGGAACTTGGAGGAAGACTTGTCTCATTATTAAGAATTGTCATTCCTCTGGTTCTAAGTCCCTTGTATTGTCTTATTTCTTGTCCTCTTCGATGAGTTGTTCTCTTCTTTCTCCTTGGTTGTTATTGTTCCTCTTCTCAGGGCATCTTCCTACATGGTGTCCCAACTGATTACAGTAGTAACACCTTAGTAGTTCATTGCCTCTTCCTGTGCTTGTCCTTCCCCTATTGAAGGGTCTTCTCCCTCTATAGTTACCTCTGAAGTTTGTATCACTATTTTATTTTTCTCCTTGGTCAGGGGTCCTACTGCTATTACCACTGTATTTCCCTCTATTCCAAGAGGTTCCTCTCCCTCTAAAGTTCTTCCCACTGTCATTACTCTTTCCCTTTCCAAACTCTTTCTTTCTCTTCCACTTTTCCTCTACCTTGAGTTCCATTTGATAGCACTTGTTCACTATGGTAGGGAAGTGTAGGCTGAGTTCCTCTTGAATGGATACTTTAAGCCCATACATATACCTTGCTAACTTTTCCTCTTCATCTTCTACCACATTTGTCTCCATACATAACTTTAGGAACTCCTCGGTATATGAGCCCACATCCATGTCCTATTGCTTTAGGCTTTGTTTCTTCCTATGGAGTTGTACCCCATAGTCTTTAGGCACATAGGTCTCTTTGACCAATGCAATCATTTTATTCCATGAAGAGATCATACTCTACCCATTCTTCACCCTCTCTATTTGGATGAAGTTCTACCAAGTTAGGGTTTCTCCCTTCAACTTGGATCTTTCTATTTTCACTCTCTGCTTCTCAGGGATGTCCTCACACTCAAAGAAGCTTGGTAGGGCCTCTATCCAGTCCAAGGCCAAGTATGCATTCATCTTCCCATTGAAAGTCAGAAAATCCAACTTCTCCTCCATGGTTCTTCTCCCCATGGACTTCAAGGCATCTATGAAGGGTCTTAGAATCTGCAAGAATGACCACATCCTGATCAAGGATGTCTTCATCTGACTCACTCCCATCTTCATCACCAGAGGCAACTTCTTTACCCCTCTCTACCTTGTTCTCCAACTCTTGCAGTCTCCTTGTCAAGGCTGCATTTGCTTCCCTCTACTCTCTCACCATCTTTGCTAGTTCAATATTTTTAACCCTTGAAGGGATATCTTCATCCTCAAGAGCAGACATAGCTTTGATACCACTTGATGCAAAGTGGGGCAACTGGAATCTTGTCAAATGTCTCAAATAGGGCAAAGTGCCCTAGATCACCAAGTTACAAGGCCAAAATGCTTAACACTTATCACAAGTATGGAAAAAGGACTTGGTTAAGGCTATCACAACCCCAAAACCCCAAGGGTAACCTAATCACTAGGTTTCACCAATCCTTCAACACCAACTACCAAGGTTGGCTTCACAAGCAAATGACCTTTAATCACAATGATACCCCCAAAGTGACATATAGGACCAGGGGTGACCTATGCTTGTAGGTATGGTCTATTTAGGTCCCTACCATTTAGTTCCAATGGTTCTTTCACTCAAATTAAATCCATATTCCATGGTTGCTTCACAAACCCAAGACTATGCTTGTAGCTTGTAGCCATATTGTTAAGTAAAAGTTGTTTGACAACTTTTGAGCAACTTTTACATTTTTTGCAATTTTGCAAATCTAGTGACCAAACTTGGTCATGATGTTATTTTTGTGATCCCTAGTGGAACCAAACATTAAAAACTCAAAAATAACCTATTCCTAGGGTTTTTGATCATTAATGACTCATAGTTACCCAAGGGTTCATAATGTGTCAATCTTGGAACTATGGCCTTACAAGGTGATCCAGTGATTAACCCAATGTCTTATCATTACTAAAGGCCTCTTAGGACCTTGAGAGAACCCCTAGGTTCCATAGGAACACTTAGTTCATTTAGGGTGCTCCTGCACCAGTAAGGCATTGGTTAACTCTTTTACTTTGATGTGTTTGTACTCATCTCTCAGGTTTTGATCCTTGCATAGCTTCTGATAAGCTTCTTCAAGCTCAATGTCTCCGATCTGTGCAATCTTCCAATGAATGTATGCTCGGATGTCTTTGACCAGCAAACCCTAGGTGGGCTACTCGAGAATGCACCCTTTTCGTTGGTTTGTGAAGCAACCTCGGGATAGAACTTGTAGTTTGGTTCTTCACAGGTCGAGTTCTTGATAAGAGCAACCTTTTTATCTTTTCCCATTTTGATTTTCAAGGTTTGTAAGGTGGATGCCATTTGTTTGTAAAATTAGGGCTTCTTCACAAATGAACTGTGAGTTTGGTAAGTCTTGGTACTTACTGGATGATCGCGGTGAGTGCTTGAAATCTGTTGGAGTTTCTTTGGAATCATTGTTAATCGCTCTGCAATATGATCGCTCTGAATCACTCTTCTCGCTCTGCAATCTGCTCATAAATGTTGGGTGAACGAATGAGCTCTCATTTTCCCTTTATATAGAAAAATATGACCTAAGTGATGCATTAAATGCTTCACCTGTCACTTGGTTGACAAAGCGTAGACGCTCGGTTAACACACCAAAGACTTCATCTCATTGAGTATTCAATACTCGGTACAAGGTGTCAACTCAGTTGTCTCCCATATGTTTACCGATGATGCTCGGTGTATAGTGTCAACTCGATTAACTTTCATATGTTTACCGATGATGATCGATGGATAGTGTCAACTCGGTTATCTTTCATATGTTTATTGAAGTGTAGTTTGTGCTCGGTTTATATTAACCGACTAGACTATATTCACAAAACATAACAAGTAATATCATAGTGCATCTTCATTCATGCTAATTTGGCATATTATCAATGAATGTTGGAACTGATGTAAAATATAGCTTTGTAGAGTGCAGTTCCATACTTACTTGTATTGCGTAGGTGGGGGTGGTGGAATCACCTAATCCATTAGATGAAGTGTCACCGACCATAGTGCTTGGTCCCACATTATCATTGTTTGAAGCTCTCCACATTTGATTTCTCATTCTCCTGATGTCTTCAATAGTATTTCCATTTTCAAAAGTGTTTGACTATGTCACTCAGACTTTGTAGTCCTTTCTTAGGTTACCGAACTTATCACAGTGTAAGCATGCCATTCCGGAGTTAGTCTAGTTTCTAGATCTTCTTATCCATTTCCTCATAAAGTTAGCAGTTATATGTCCATATCTACCTGATGACATTAAGTTTTTCCATTAGTATTACAAAAGAAAAATAGAGCAGAGATCATCAGTATAGGCATGCCCGACAGACAGCATACTGCCTTACCCGACGAGATGACAATGCTTGTCACAAAAATGCTAAGTATATGCATACCCGACAAACACTGACAAGTGTTGAACCGACGACAAAGCATAAAGGACATCACTGACGGTACAGTTTTATCAACATCGCCGACAGAGAAAAAAAGGCATGGAACCCGACGAACTGTTCAATATAGGGACACCGACGGAGAAGAATCCCAACAGAGCAAAGATGAAACAACCCCAACAGACTGACAGAGAAACCCGAGTATCAGAACTGACAGTCAGTTACAGAACCTGCAAATAGTGGATCTGACTTTCCACGTCAGATAAAACATTGTAATTCTATTTATCGAGTTTTAATTTGTTTTAAATCATTACTTGAGGGTCAAGAAAGTATAATGTAATTATTTTAAAGCATCCTAACAGATCTAAAACATAACTAACTAAAGATAAAGGTCAATTTGTAAACCATAGATCTAGAGTTAACTTGAAAAGCGTGAATCAAGAATGGACCTAGAAACTTGTATATATAGATACTCAATCGTTTGTAATAAGTATGAAAAGAAAATGATTGTAGCCACAAAGAGCATCTAAGCAGCAGAAGTGAATTCATTCAAAGTTTAGAAACAGATCATATTAGTTCTCAAGAACACAGACAAGGCTACCGACGAGCAAAGATAAGGTATCATTCAATCACTCAAGGTGATTACATATACATTGTAAGCTTTATAGGATCTGTTATCAGCAATTAGAGATTGCATATACAATCGGATCAACATTTATAATATAGTTGGATTCTAACAAGTGCATCACATCATAAATCTTTTAGTAGAAGGTGGACTTAAGAGTTCTTGACAAATCTCTTAACAGAGTGCACACTTAATAGTGTTGCTAAAGCTTCAAACGAAGTTGATCCTAACAGGTCTCCACTCTAATACTCCTAACAAGGTAGATCGTCAGAAGTGATCAAATTGTAAGCCTTAACTGGCTCCCTTCTTATCTGCAGATAGTGAAGTTTTGTGGGTGACATCCCCACCATAGTTTTTACTTTCTAACACGAGTTTTCTGCGATATCATATCATGTGTTATGTGTTATTTACTTTCATGTATGTTTCTTGAATGTTTACACATGTAAAGAACTTATGTTATGATTTCACATACATAAAGAAAGAAGAACAGATAGATATGTGAATATACAAATCTGATGACACAAAGGTTAATGGGATAATCACATAAAAGTTTTAGAGGTACTGATTCACCCCTCCCCTCTCAGTACATCATTACAGTAATTCTAAAAATTGGTATCAGAGCTAAGTCTCTCTTGAAAAGCTTAAAGACTTAAGAGAAAAGATCAAGACAATGGAAAAGTACAGACTGGACAAGGCTATTGAGAATGAGCAGTTACAAATTCAGATTTACTATGAGCAGTACAAAGAGGCGAGAGTAAGAATGAGAAATTTTCCTCATGAAAGAAAGATTATGGAATCTAGGCTTAATGAAAAAGATTATCAAGAAGAGGAGATCCCAGAATATTTCAACTCAACTGAATCAACAACAAGCAAAACATCCAACACATCAGTAGAAGAGATCACAAGTCTACAAGAGGTCAATCTACATCTGACAGAGCAAATCAAGATGCTACAAATCGGTCAAGAGACTCGGATGGTAAAAATGATTGATATCATGAATGATTCAAGAAAAGATGAATCAGAGAGAACATTGGCTATTGATGATAGGAGGAAAATCACAGAGAAGCTACAAGAAAAAGAATCAGGGATTCAAAGACTCACTGATCATCACCATGAGATTACCAATCATATTATTCTTATGAGTCAAGTGGCAAACAGATTGAATACTAAACTCATTGAAAGAATACAGATCATCAGTGAGCTAAGAGAAGAGAATGAAAAGCTAAAACATGAAGTCAGAATTCAAAATCAGCACAATGAATTAATCAAGAAAGTTGAAGATAGCAAAAAAAGAATGGATGATTTTCTTGACGGACAAAGAAGAGTTAACAACTACACAAGTATAGGGTACACTGACAATGGAGAATCATCTAATCAATCAGATCAAATGAATGCTTATATAACTCCAAGAAACTAGAAGTTGTCATGCGATCACTGTGAAAAAACAGGCCACACCTCAAACATTTGCAGAAACAAAATGAAATGTATTCCTCAATCGCAGTCTACTTTCATTGGTAATTGTTATAAATGTCACAAGAAAGGACACAAGGCACATTAATGCAGATCCAAGGTGACAAATCCAAAGAAGGAAACCTACATGGACAAGTACTATCCTACCTATAAAATGAATGGACATACACATCAGGAGTGCTGGAAAAATAACAAGAAAGCATGGACACCAAAAGAACCTGATAATGGCTATAAACCGACAAGAATCGGTAACTCATATTTTTGGGACTATAACACATGGGTAAACTGCACAGCATGTGGAAGGTATGGTCATATTGCTGCCAACTGTATGATAAAATGGACTAGAAGACCAAGAGGATGGACCAATCCAGATATGGCATGTTTACATTGTCATAAGGTTGGACATGTGATAAAAGATTGCAAAGACTGACTGATAGAAACAAGCACTTATCCCAATGGAAACACCATTGATGACATCAAAAAGATGAGAAATAAGATGTGGATAAAAGCTACAAACACTGAAGGTACTGGAACAAGAAATGCAATGATGACACCCTATCCAATGGATCTGGTGGCATCACTATTCCCAACTAAGTTGCACAAGTATGGAACTGCATTATGACAAGTTATATTATGCATCGATTCCATTACACATTGATCATGTTGACAAAATTAGCATTATTGAAGATGCACTATATTGTCACTTGTAATATTGTTGAAAAACAATTCCATCGGTTAATATGTACCAATAAGCATCGGTGAATAAACACAGTAAAGTTGACACTACTTACCGAAATGTATCAGGCATTACACAAAATCCAATTCGCTAAGTGTAACTGACAAACATCGATGATCTTTGAGCCGACAGAGGTTGTCGTCGCCATCTTACCGATAATCATCGGTGAAATCACCAAAGCTGCTAGCTACCCCGAAACTTTGCGCCTAAATCGTCGATGTTATTTATGCCTCAACTGATGAACTCAGTCTTTGTACATCGACGAGTTGTTGGGAATTAATGACAACTTAGGGCACAAAAGGTTATAAAAGCGCGACGGAAGAACTCATTTCGCACCCGCAATTTTTGAGCAACGAAGCAGAGCCAAGTAGAGCGATTGAAGAACAGATTGAAGTGCGACCTCAAAAAGATTCAAACACGACTCAATAGATTCACGAGCAATCACAGAGATTCAATAAGTACCTACAATCACCAACCGCACTGTGTTTAAATTACAGAAAGCCCTAAATTTCAAATTATGATGGCATCTACTTCAAGAATAGCAAAGTTGAAAGAGGATAAGAAGAAAATGATTAATCTTATTAGCAATAGTACTTGTGTTGAACCTAAATACAAGTTACACTCAGAAATTGCATCGCAACCTGATGATTCTAGAGCATTCTCCAGAATCCCACCTAGGGTTTTGCTGGTAGAGGACATAAGGTCCTATATACAATGCAAGATTTTGGAAATAGGAGATCTAGACCTACATAAGTCCTATAAGGCACTATGTGATGAGACTGGAAACCTGAAAGAAGAGCACAAGCATTTGGATGTGAAAGGTCTGACAAATGCATTACACTTTCCTAGGGTTTTTAATTCTGAATGGATACGGATAGTTCTTAGCAGAATGCATAACCATACATTGTGGCTTGATGAGTCTAAACAAATAACAAAAGATGTTATTCATGCGGTTACTAGATATCCCACAACCGACAAGCCAAAAGCTCACAAGCACCCATCTAGAAAGGAAGTGGAAAAGTTAACAGGTGCAAAATCAGATAACAGAGGTCTCAAGGTTAACACCATCACCGATGAGGAACTTAAGTTTGGTGCATGTGTGGTAGGATATAAAATCTTTCAGGCTAGCAAAATGAACAGCATAGCAAGCACTGCTATGAGCACAGCCTACAAGATCATCAAACAAGGAAAGAAGATGGATCATTAAGAAATATTGTTAAATCAACTTGAGGGGAACATGAACATTATAAGGTCATCAAGGAAAAACACTTGTAAGTTTGGTTCTCTTATTATGTGCATATTATTTTACTTTGAAGAATATTTTCCTTCCATAGGAAAAGTAGTATGGGACATAAGCAAACTAGTCACCATACAGATATGTGAGCACATAGAATCATTAGGTACAGATTTTGATATCTTAATGAATGAATATTTCAAAGAATTTAAAGAAAAGATGCAAGCAAGAACAAGGATACCAGAGAGTTTGATAGAAGAACACAAGGATGATATATGTTTTATGGTAGATACTGATTTTACCTATATCAAACCAGTAGTACCTAGAAAATCTTGGCCATCACCACTAGATTATGAAATCGAAATAGGAAAAGCTAAAAAATGCATCCAGGCACTATTGAATGAACCATTGGACAGCAAGCAAACAAGATTTGGCACTTATGAAGAAGCCAACCCAAAAATCAAGTCAGTCTTGTTGTCAAGAAAGTTGTAAACAAGAAGAACAAAATGGTAAAGGTTTTAACGAAGAAATTGGCAGTTACTAAAGAAGGAGAAGAGGAAACAGAAGGAAAGAAGGAAGAAACTGAGGGTCAGTCACCCATCGGTGAAGATACAGAAAAGAGTGATTCAGAGGCTACACAGTCAGATTCACCACCTCCTCCTCCGCCTAAGAAATCAAGGACAAGAAGCCAAATAGTAAAGGAAGCAACTCCTTCACCGTTGAAGAAAGGGAGAGTGAGAACCTACAAGAGGAAACCAGTCTCACCAAAGGGAAATCAAACCAAAAGGAGGAAGTTGGTTAGAAAAAAAGAAGATCTAGATGACTCGGCTATGGATGAAGCTGACACAGAAGTACGAAAAGGGAAATAACCCTTGATCCCAAGAACCATTGATAAAATATGTAAAAAAATTTCAGAATCACAATCTATTTTAGATCCTAATATTAGGAAATGGTTGAAACTTGATCCAGAGGATCAAAATAAAATTGAAGAAGCAATAATAGCTAAAATGTGCAAACACAATTATGTTCCACTTCAATTCAATGAATATGAAGTACCCAAGGATCTATCGGATAGATTGTCTGCAAGATGGACATTTGCACTTCATAAAGAGAAGGAGATAAGAGAAAGAGTACTTGTTACTCTTATGCCTTCTGATTCAAAGAAGGAAGAGATAGATGAAATGATGAAAAAATATGAAAAGGAGTTCTCACCCAAAATGAGAGCATACAAATTTCTCCAAGGGAAGCTAATTGAGCTAGATCAGGAAAGCATTAAGAAGTGGTGTAAAATACTCAAAAGGCCCACTAAGGAAGCTAGCCCGGAGAAAGAACACATCATCATTAAAGATACACAGGGTGATTCATCAGTTGAATTGGATAGAGAAGAGATTGATACAACAGGCAACAAGAATACTAAAGTTGCAGATGAGGTATGGCCCAACACTACTCTTGACAACACACAATGTGAAGAAAGCCAAATTCATATTGACTTGAATGATGAAGCAGAGGTTACCAAAGAAGAATTGACAATAAAAGGTAACATAAATGAGGATGTCAATGATGAAACATGGTTGGATAATATCATTAATGATAATACAGGAAAAGACCCTGCAAAAGAGGTGCAAAAAGATGAAGATGTCACTGTTGCACAAGGTGATACCGACAGACAGGACACATTTACTGACATTGCAGAGGTAAATACTCTGACCAACATGAAAATATTGATAGAAGCTATTGAAATTAACTCTAGTCGGGAGAAATCATCTAATAAAGATGAGAACGCACCCGAGGACACAGGTAATGACAAAATTAAAGATGCATCGGACACAAAAGAATATAGACACAAAGATGAAGGATGCAACCAAAACTCAGTAAAAGTTGTCAATTGAAAAGGACAAAGGAGAAGATACTAACAAGGATGAAACATTGATAAAGGATGAAGAAAAAGAAAAGAGTGAAGAAGTTAAGCAAGATGATAGCATGAAGGAAAAGGAAGAAAAATATGTTGATACACCCAAGGCCACTGAAGAGACATCTTCACACAACCAACAGGTGGAATCTAAACAGAAGCAACAAGAAGCTTCATCATCTCGACCTTCACCTACCAAATCAATCCAATCTCAAGATCTACAAATGGTAGTTCACCAGTCCGTCTCCCAACATAAGAAGAAGAAGAAGAAGAAGAAGAAGAAGAAGAAGAAGAAGAAAGTAATAAAGAAAGATATCTTGGTTGTAACACTTGATGAGGTGATCGAAATAGCCAAGTGGGATGCATCAACTTTAGATGTTGAAACACTTCAAAAGTTTGGAGTGATATGTCAAAGAAAATCCCTATAGGAGAAAATGAGAAAAGCACATAGGGAAGCCCAAGCACTTGACAAACCTAGGGATATACTACATCAACTTGTTCCTGATATTAAAGTTGAAAATGACATATCAGTCATGGAACAAATTGCAGTTATTATCGACGCCATCACCACTCAAAATGTAGATGCAGAGAAGGCAATGGAAGAACGGGCAGAGGAGAAGTATCAACACAAATTAGTGGAGAAGATTAGCCAAGAAGTGGCAGAAAACAAGGTAAATCTCTCTGAATTAGCAAGTCAATTAGAACTAATGATTGTAGAAGTTATTACCTTAGTTCAACAAATGTGCACACTTGAAAATTTCACAAAAGAGAATAGTGAAAAGTTGTCCCAACTAGATTCAGATCTGACATCAAGTGCACAAAGTTTAACCTCTGATGCAAATGCAATAAAGTTGCATCATGACAAGATCACAGAGGTAAACAGGTTAAGACAAGAAATATGGGATGCAGAGACACAATTTAGGAATGAGGTTACCGAGCTGCAGGCTCACATATTGCCAAACCTCACTACTCTACAACAACAAATTACAGATGCAAGAAATCTGATCTCGACCCTGGAGATGTTTGTGGTAGACAGCATCTATGATATGCATGTGAGGATATCACTTGAGCACATGGCTCTAAAAAATTTGAAGGAGAAATCGGAGAAGATAATGGAGGAAATCAAAGCCTCACACTCACATATTTTTGACAAGTTGTAAGCACCTTTGCCTTTATTATCAAAAAAGGAGGAATGAATGCATGTGCATATGTACAATATACTACATTAGCAGAAAGAGGAAAGAACATGTATATTATATGTACATTATACCATATATCCAAAAAAAGGGAAACAAAAAAAAGGGAAGGAAATTATATGTATATACACTTACACTTACCAGCATATGCATAGGGGGAGTCATTTAATGACTAAAGAAAGAAAAAAAAGGAGTATACACAAGTGTGCATACTAATACATTAAGTATGTTGCACATATCAGTTTTTGATACTAATGTCAAAGTGGGAGATTGATGACATTAAGTTTTTCAATTAGTATTGCAAAATAAAAATAGAGCAGAGATCATCGGTATAGGCATACCCGACAGACAACATACTACCTTACCCGACGAGATGACAATGCTTGTCATGAAAATGCTAAGTATAGGCATTCCCGACTGTATAGTCGGAAAATGGAAGCACTTCCATGGTAGACTGGTTTAGCCTTCCGATTAAGTGGTTTGGGGTCATGTCAAGCGCCTTGAATGGGTTCCTGATTTAGACCTCACTTTCCCCCTGTTCTGCCCCAATTTCCACCTCTCTCATGCCAATTTTTGGCATTCTGGATTGCAGATTTGATATCTTTGACCTCAAGGTCAAGGTCTATGTCAACCTTGACCCTCACCTAGGTCAAGGTCAACCTCACCCCTGACCTAGGTCAAGGACGACCTCGACCTTGACCCAGGGTCCAGATTTTAGGATCTCACAGTTTTCGAATGTCGGTCTTTGAAAAAGTTAATTCCCGCTTCCAGGTCGGCTGTTTCGGGTTCCGAAGCGATGATTCCTAAATTATATTTAATATAGGTCCTTTCCTAGGGGTAAAGGCTTTAATGGGAAATTTAATTCTCCTATGTCGCCCTCCTTAAAATATTGTGCCCTAATTTCATATAAAAGGAAGTCTTTCTCCTCTCATTTTCTCTAAGTCCTCTATCCAAGCCTAAGCATCATTGAGCAATTGAAAAGCATTATCAAGTGAAGTTCAAGAAAGCTAAGGAGAAAGATTTGAAGCAAGCATCCATCCATCATCAAACATTCAAGCATTCATCAAAAAAATCCATGGGAAGCCATTGAACGATTCAAGCTACATAGTGCCTTTTTTGGTGATCTCTCCATCCACCTTCTTCCAAGCCTCTTCATATTCAATAACCCATTCAAGATTTGGTGTTGGAGATCTACAAAAAATTGATTGAAGACAACCTACATTCTAAATTCTAGATCCATTGGTGCATACATACTTGTGGATTCAAGGATTCGAATCCTCCACAAAGACTTTTACATGAGCAAGGTGAATTGTTTTGTTTACTTTGTCTACTTCTGCAATTTCAATTATATATTTGAGGTTAATTCCAAAACTGGGGTTTGACTAAGGCAAGCCCCTCCCCCCCCCCCCCAACAAACAAATCTCTTTTTCTTG
>MU228157.1:1439327-1461736 GCA_018584345.1 Thuja plicata | reverse complement strand
CTATTTATAGAGTTTTAATTTGTTTTAAATCATTACTTGAGGGTCAAGCAAGTATAATGTAATTGTTTTAAAGCATCCTAACGGATCTAAAACATAACTAACTAAAGATCAAGGTCAAGTTGTAAACTTTGGATCTAGAGTTAACTTGAAAAGCGTGAATCAAGAATGGACCTAGAAACTAGTATATATAAATATTCAATCATTTGTAATAACTATGAAAGGAAAATGATTGTAGCCACAAAGAGCATCTAAGCAGCAAAAGTGAATTCATGCAAAGTTCAGAAACAGATCATATCATTTCTCAGGAACACAGACAAGGTTACCGACGAGCAGAGACAAGGTATCATTCAATCACTAAATGAGATTACATATACATTGTAAGCTTTATAAGATCTGTTATCAGCAATTAGATATTGCATATACTATCAGATCAACATTTATAATGTAGTTGCATTCTAACAAGTGCATCACATCAGAAATCCTTTAGTAGAAGCTGGACTTAACAGTTCTTGACAAATCTCTTAACAGAGTGCACACTTAACAGTGTTGCTAAAGCTTCAAACGAAGTAGATCCTAACAGGTCTCCACTCTAATACTCCTAATAGGGTAGATCATCAGAAGTGATCAAATTGTAAGCCTTAATCGACTCCCTTCTTATCTACAGATAGTGAAGTTTTGTGGATGACATCCCCACCGCAGTTTTTACTTCCTAACAGGAGTTTTCTGCGATATGATATCATGTGTTATGTGTTATTTACTTTCATGTATGTTTTTTTGAATGTTTACACATGTAAAGAACTTATGTTATGATTTCACATACATAAAGAAAGATGAACAGATAGATAGGTGAATATACAAATCTGATGACACAAAGGTTAATGGGCTAATCACATAAAAGTTTTAGAGGTACTGATTCACCCCTCCCCTCTCAGTACATCATTCCAGTAATTCCAACACTACCACATGTGCAATTTACCCAAGTGTTGTAATCTCAAACATATGTTTTACCGACTCTTCTCGATTAATATGCATTTTCTTGTTCTTGGGTTTCCAGACATGCTTTTTCTTTTTTCTGCATTCATGAGATGTGTGGCCATGCATGTTGCAAGTAGAACAATATTTTTCCATGTAAGATTTCTTCTTTGGTTTGTTCAACTTAGATCTGCATTTATGTCCTTTGTGTCCATGCATGTTACAGTTATAACAATTACCTATGAATGTAGAAGTAGTTTTAGGAATACCTTTTGCTTTTCTCTTGCAAACATTTGATGTGTGGCCTAGTTTTCCACAGTGATTACATGAACGCTTCTTTGGTCTTGGATTTGAGTAGACATTCCTTTGATCAATTCAGTTTGATGATTCTTCATGCTCAGTATACCCTAAACCGGTATTGTTGCTGAGTCTTCTCTGTCCATTCAGAAATTCATTCATTTTGTTTGTATTTTCTTCAACTTTCTTGATCATATCATTATGTTGTTGAATCTTTGCTTCATGTTTCAGTTTCTCATTTTCTTCTTTTAGTTCACAAAATAACTTCCAATTTTCCATTAAATTCTATGTTCACTCGGTTGGCCTCATGACTCATAAGAACTATTTGATCGGTGATCTCAATGTGATGTTCAGTAAGTCTTTGAATCTCAGATTCTTTCTCTTGCAATTTTTCAGTAATATTTCTCGTGTCATCAATAGCTAAAGTTTTTTCTTGTTCAGCTTGTCTTGCATTATTCATAACATCAATCATTCTTACCATATGTGTCTTTTGATCGATCTACAATACTTTCACTTGTTCAGTCAGATGTTGATTGATTTCATTTAGATTTGTAATGCTTCCTTCAGATGTGTCGGATGTATTAATAGATCCAGATCCAGATGAATCAAATAAATCAGGTATCTCTTCTTCATGATAGTCAGTTTCATTGTAGCGAGATGTTGTGACTTTTCTTTTAGCCAATAACTCTTTCATCTTGTTTCTTGCTTCTTTGTATTGCTCAAAGAAAATTTGTATCTGCAACTTCTGATTCTCAATATTTTTATCAAGCTTATACGTTTCCATTGTATGATCTTTTCTCTCAAGTGATTTAAACTTTTCCAAATAAGAGATCTAGCTCTGATACCAATTGTTGGAATAATGGAAGGGTGTGTACTGAGAGGGGAGGGGTGAATCAGTACCCTTAAAAACTTTTACCAATTAACTTTGGTACTCTTAACTTGTATAACCGACCATTGTAGTTCTTCTACTTCATGCATGTAATATTATAACATAAATGTAAGTGCATGTAAACAAACATAGAAACGTTCATGAAACTCATATACTCATGACACAAGAATTGATAACGCAGAAAACCCCTGTTAGAAGGTAAAAACTGTGGTGGGGATGAAACCCACAAAGATTCACTATCTGTAGAATGGAAGGTGTCAGTTAAGGCTACAAATTGTGATCACTTCTAATGATCTTACCCTGTTAGGAGTAACATGTTAGACTTGTTAAGTCTACTCGGTTAAGATATTTTAGCAACACAATGTATGTGTGCACTCAGTTAAGAGATTTACAATAAGGCTGTTAAGTCCACCTTCTTGAAGGATTTTTTCTATTTTCTACAATTGTTAGAGAGTAGACAAAAATATAGATGACTTGATAGCTTGCAATCTTGAATTGTTGATTACAGATCCACTAAGTTCACAAAATTGTATATCACCTATTGTGATGAATAATACCTCTGTTCTGCTCGGTAGCCTTGAATGTAGTTCTTCATAACTAAATTCTTTATCTGTTCTTCTGCATAAAAACCTCTGTTTGATCCAAAGATGTCATTTTGCGGCTACAATCATCATGCTCTTGATTGATTATACATCTATATATACAATGTATTGACCTAATTAGGTTACATGTTTTTCTTGAATAATTCTAAGATCAAAGGTTTACAACTTGACCTTGATCTCCTAGTTTGCATGAATACAATCAATTAAACTGATGAAATCCATCAATTGCGCTTTTCTTGATCCTCAAGAAATAGTTGTCTAGCTAAGCAAAAAGCTAATTTAAAGACTAAAGTGCTTTAGATGACATGTAGTTCAAATCCGCTTTTCTTGGTATTAAAATTGTCTCTCGGTTAGACTGGTGCTCAATTATGTCTCTATAGACTGAAGCTCGGTTGTTATATTGCCCGGTTGTTATATTGTGCTCAGTGATTAAAACATGTCGGTGACCATTGTGCTCGGTAATCACTGTGCTCGGTGATAACTGTCGTTCGATGAATGTTGTTACTCGGTGAGTGCTGACCGACCGACCAAAATTGTTTTTTTGTATACTAATGATAGCTTGTGGTCCTTTAAGGATTATCAGCAACGGCTTGTCTTAGTGGGGTTCTAGATCCCCCTCAAAATTTGCTTGTAATGAGTTTCAGGGCCCCATCAAAACCTTTTTTTCTCTTAATCAAAACATGAAATAGAGTGTTTGGTTCGCAAGAAGAAAACTTGGATGAAACAAAACATAAAGTCGTTGAGCACGTGGAACATTAAGTTACAAGATTGTCCTAATACCAATGTGGAAATAAAGAAGTTTGTCATGAAAAAAATTCAGACTACCATGTGGACTAATAACATGGGTTGAAAAAAGGCGCATTATATCAAAGTGTTTAACCCAACCTGGGAACATGGGGATAAAGCTTACCGAAGGGCAGCTATTAAAGGGAAAGCTAAGGTATTAGCAGCCCAGTTGAGGACGGGTTCACATCATCTCAGATGCGAGACAGGTAGATAGAAAAGGCTCAAAGAGTGGGAAGAGAGGATTTGCAAGTTCTACGAAAAAGGCACGATTGAGACTAAATGGCACTTTCTCATTGAGTGCACAACATATCAAGACATTAGGGCTCAGTATGAAGTAATCCTAAAAGCCGACAACATGCACAGTTTATTTGAGAAAGATAAATCAAGCAAAGTGCTAGTCTGATTGTCAAGATTCATAGCAAGAGATAAGACATGGAAAGGAATTTAGAATTAGTTTAAGGTTATGATCTGTGGTCCCTTAGACTGATCAGTCTCATGAACGTCATTAAAAATCTTCATTCATTCATTCTTTCCTAAATAACTTTGGAAATTATTTTCTAGTGATAAATCTATTTGCCTAGATGACTTCACAACTATCCTTGAACCATTTATAACTCATCTTGAATTAACATATAGCAGATCTTCACCATTTCCCAAGCTATCTAATGTAATTTGCCTCTTAGGAAACTTGGCTACTTTCTAAGCCGTGCGGTCACTTTCCTCCACTGTCCATTAGAATTGCTATTTCCATGGAGTCTATCGTGCCAGTAGAGGATATAATGTAAGCTTTACTGACTTGGGGGCGAATATTGCTCCATCTTTGCTATATAGAACCGTAGAGTTTACATATTAACTATAAATGTGTATGTGCCTATTTTTGTTTAAGAGAGCGTCAAAATATTATCCAGCCACCATTGCAGCAAATGACTTGTTAAAAACAATGTTATTTTATTAGTTTGCAATATGGTTAATTGTAGTGTTTAAAACATACGGTTCATAACTTTGGTTAAAAAGACACCAAAATAACAGAAAGGTGAGGATTGCAGTTGACATAATGTACTGAAAATTAGCAATTAAATCAAACGATTTCTCCCGAGAAACGAAATCTAAACAAATTCCTTGGATTGTAGTTCTTATGGTATATTTACAATGTGGTGAAACTGCTTCTATAAGCCACTGATAGTAGTGGATCCCATGCCCTCCCATATTTCTGTGGAGCCAACTTCATCACTATCAACTCCAACCATGTCTGTGTCCCACCAACCACCACCATCAGCATCTGGAATAAGGCAAATATTAAAATGCCATTGCATACTAGACATCCCTTTTAAGTATTATAGAGTACGCACGTTAGGAGATCAAATTCACTTCTTCAGATTATGAAATAGCTAAGGTGCAGCAGCATTAGAGGCAGAATAAAAAAAATTACTCACAGTGATTGAAGATGGGACATGATCTTTCGTCCAATCTTCTTTGCACATGTAGCCTCCTTTTTGGCTTGGGATCGTCTCCAAGAACAAGCAAGCGACCAGAAGGAGACTGCTGAAAATCATCTGACAACAAAAGCATTGCAAAAATTGAGTTTGTACGAACACCGATAATCAACTTACGTCATAGTCATATTACAATACAAATGTGGCAGAAATCGTAAGCATAAACATCATGTTGAGAATTCAAATGCCTTGGCACTTTTACAATTGATTTCTAATGAGATGGCGCAGAATGACCACTTAAGTTGTCATGCACAGAACTGACTGACATCATCCTTGAGACTCCTTAATGGGTTCTTAAACATTTTATCTTAAATAAACTGTTCTAATGACTGGCTTTCAAAATTGAAATCGAGATGCCCTAGTACTGAAATTTAACCTCCGGATTGTAAATCCAGATCAGATAATAAGTATAACCGTGGTTTCCAGGTCCAACTGAACCTGGCACATGCTTAACAACCTTGATCATTTTGAGTGAGCTGAACGAGTTCAGAGCAAGCCTGTTCCAATATTTTGATCAAAGAAAGATTAAAATAAAACATCAGCACACATTAAAAGTGTCACAATGATACCATTCTACGATACTTATTGCTCCCTTTTGGATTGAGTGGATGACTTCATCACGTGATTATTTGTAACATCTACACTAATGACTGACTTGCATCATGGAATTATTTTACGGGAGACCCTTTGAAATAAAATCGTGGTAAGGGTGAATCTATTGATAAGAGAAAAGACCAATGCTGCTGTGTTTATATTTCACTTGATATTTATCAACAGAAGTCGAATGGAATATTTTAGAGGGCAGGCTAATATCATATTTTTTATATTTAAAACAGCTCATTATGCATTTACCATGATCATATTGTCAAGTTGAATATTGGTCTATATTTCTGTTAACCCACCAAATCGTCACCTGAAAGCAACACCATGCCTCCCAAACTGGATTCCAAGGTTAAAGCTAAAATGGCCAACATCCAAGTGACAATTTCTAACATGCAGTAACAATTGGATAAACTCAATTAAAACATTAACCAAGTAGACTTTGCCCAGTTGATTGCTACATTCGATCAAGTGGCTGAACAGTGAACAGTCTACTTTCCAAACCTATTACAATTGCTCTCATTAGTAAAATTCAAAGGGTACCTCTAGCAGCCTCCCAAAGCTCCCAAAGACAGATAGCTAAATTTCATGGAATAACGCTAGTGCATTGTTAAGAATGATGGAACACTACCCCCGGATGTTTATTACGTTCTAGAAAATGAGCACGCCACTCTAGCTAGCTTTGTTTTAGAAGTAGCAACCCAACGGTATCTGTAGTGTACAAAATCATGTACAAGAATGTCTAGGTGGCCCCACTTTAACAAAATCTCTTCTTGTTTGGTTTGGACCAGATTTGCACGAGGACCCAAAAGACAAACCCCTCAAACTTGTCCAAACAAGAACTATGACCAACCATATCACCGATTTGAGGTGTCAAATTCAACACGGGGACCATCAAGCACCTCTTAAAAGTTGTTTCAATTTGAGATTGAAACCAAAAATCAGGCAGATGTAAAAAAGAATAACCCACAACATATGTCACATGTTTTTGTTGTGGGTACTAGCCTACTTAGCAAAAGACAAGCTTGCAATTTATAAAAGAGTTTGGAGATTCTCGTCTTAGGCAACCCTACTCTGGAAGGATTCAAAAGATTGAGGGACTTTCTTTTAACGAGAACTAAAAATGGTAGAACAAAGGTTGTATATCATTGATTCAGCAGGGGTGCCCAATGAAACCAAGGAGTCTTCAAACAAATAAGAAAAGGCAGCTACATAAAGCAACAAGTCAAATCAAATCTCCATTCATGCTCTTGCAAGTTTCTCTTCCCCCAAAACTCTCAAAATTGGTTACATCAAACACCAATGAGTGGTGGTTCTAATTGAAGAGGCAACAGCAATAATTTCATTAGCGAGAAATTTGTTGACCAACTCCATTGCTATGCCCATGCCTACAACAATTTCCAAAGTTTTGTGCCCAATGGGGATGAAATGTTCTAGGTAAATGCCTACAAAAATCAACCAATAAAATGCTAACATAGAGATTTATTTTTTCCTTGACGACACAAACATACAAATAGAAAGAACCATTCTAATATGACTCACAAGAGCACCCAGCACACAAATCTAGATTTTGGTTGTCATTGGTACCCTGCAAATTAAAATCTTCCTACTAATTATAGACAATCTAAGAAGTCCTCCAATTGTCTCGCACTTCAGGGTTTTCATCCCCAAGGCTATGAGCACGTCCAAGATTGAAGGGGGGGCAATCCTCAAGCTCCAAACTATTGTAGCAACGTCCCTCTTCCTGAGGTCATTGTTGAAGTTTTTTTGTTTTTCAATTTCAAAAAGACGCACTCCTTTGCCTTGAGAACTCCCTTATACTCCCATTTGCAGGAATCTCCAATCAATGGAAAGTCAATTCCATAACTGTCGACTAACTTCAAATCAATTCCATCATCGCTGATAAACTAGTCCTTACTAACTACCGACAAAACCTTTATCCAATGCTCAAATTGAAAAGGGGACATTATAAGGGGTGCCATATCATGTGGTAACATGTGTTGTAGTGTCAAAGTTCACCGTGGGGAACTCTTAGCCAACCTTTCACATGTATGCCCTCTCCCTTGGTGGTGCTAATGTAGCGTTGGAAGTGTAATGGTTCTAGACATTAGGACTGCTTACTTGTGATTATTTTCAACTTTGGACGAAATTTAATCAACGGGGCAAAGAGTATGCCTTCCAAGGTAAGAAGGTTGGGGATGTTCACCTATTTAGTTCTCACTATATGAAGAAGCTATTAAAAGGGAGCATTCTGGGATTATTGCCTAGTTCCACTCTCTTGAAGCTCACTCTCCCTCACCTCTTTCTCCTATTATGGATTTGCAAGAGAAATTGAACTAGAATCATAAAGTTATAAGGAGTTTTCAGGAACCTTAATTCTTGTGTCTACAGATGTCGCATTACCATGCCATATAGCAAACAATCAACCTCAAAAATGTGGCTCTATAAATATCCTTTCAAATAAAAAAAGAAATTGGGGAGATAGTTCTAGAGCTAATGGAGGCTGGTGTCATTGAACCTCATACAAGTCCTTATTGATCCCCTACCATGATGGTTCCTAAGATAGATGATGAATGGAAAATATGCAAAAAATTCAAGAAACTTAATAACTTGATCATCAAAGGCACGTTCTCTATTCCCATCATAGAAGATTTATGAGATGAGCTCCCTCGGATGATTTATTTTACCAAGCTGGATTTTAGATAGACATACACAAATTTGAGTCAAGATGGAAGGTATTCCCAAAACAGCTTTCTAGACACGTGAAAGTCACTGTGAGTTCTTGGTGATGTTCTTTGGCTTGACTAATTTTCCAAATGTTCAAAGGCCACCTCAAAAATCAATTAATATTTTCATGGTTATTCTCATCTACAAACATAGTTGTAGCGATCATATCCAACATGTGGATCTTACCTTCCAAATTTTATAGGATCATTTCCTTTTCACCAAGAACTCTAAGTTGTTAGCCGTAAACTTGTATGTACGAGAATGTTATGTTAATTAAGTTGTTAGTCTTGGTCGTTACCTGCCGAAGGGAAAGTGGTTATGTCGCGACGCTTCAGTCGCACCCCTTCGGGTGACTTATGTACTCTCTCTAATGGAAGAGAAAGACACTTACATTCTAGTGATAATATGTTATGCTTACATTGGATGTAACTTGGTGGTGATTAATGAAATGCCTGGCAATTCTTTGATATCTTGTGCACTTATTCTCTGTATAGTTTCCTTAGTATGCATTAATTCTTGTTTCTCATAGGAGGTAAACTTTTGGCGTTGTTGCCGTATGAATTTGGGAAGTGACTGAATGGCGTGAGAATGGGCCAACCCCTTGACAATGGCACCAACAGGGATGATGACAGACCGCGTGAACTTTGAGGGAGAAAACGCCTTGACCTCAGATTTTGTGATTCTGCTACAGGCAGCAATTGAGACGTACGTAAGGAGAGAGGCTACGGAGTCGGAAGTTCCGAAAGGTGCAGTTTGGGACGCTCTAAAAGTAAGTCGGGCAGTCAATCGGTTATTGAACCATCTCCTTCATCTACTAGCACAGACATCCCTAGCACAAAGGAACTGACGGGAAGAAATCGAGAGGGAACAACGACGGCAGCGAATTCCCGCCATTATGAAGAAAACAACTGCCACGAAGAAGAGGAGCGTGATGGGACCCAGCGAAGGGGAAACAATCACTGAACCTTGAATCTTCTAAAGGAAGAATAAAGAAGACACTTTTGTAATAATGCCAGACTACTAACATATATTGTACACGAAGCGTGAATTAGTACAAAGTGTTTTATTTCCAATATATGATGTTTTGTTGCAAGAATTGATGCCCAATTTGTTAAATAAGGATAAAAATAAAAGAGAACACATCAAGGAGTGTGAAGCCACCCAACGAGCCTTGAGCCTAGAACAGCAGGCAGAAAGGAGAGGGAGGCTCAAACGATTGGTGGAGGACCGACCGGATGGAGGTGAAGGTAACCAGGCGGAGGGTGACCGCCATGGGAACAAGGGGCACCGTACGAGGAGTAGCGAAGATTTGATTGAGGAGGCCAAACAACGGCTAGATTTGCTCGAGACCCGACATCGGTTGAGGGATCTGTCTCTCACACCGCGCATGGAGGCTAGGGCAACCCAACGGAGTAAGCAAGAGGCTATGGAGGGAGAGGATACCGGGGCTGCCACAAGTGTCAGAGGGACACAGGGGCACGCTGATCAAACACATCCCGTAGGCTCTAATCTACCTGGAGGGGGACAATAGTCTGTAGCAGTGGCAAAGAGACAAACCATGTCATCTCAAAAACAGAAACTACCAAAATTTAATGGCGATGAGAAGGAAGACCCCGTAAGACACTGCCGAACTTGCGAAACCATTTGGACGGCGAACAGAGTCATGGACAAGGATAAATGGGTCCAACAGTTTCCAACGACCCTACGAGGAGTTGCCATTGATTGGTACTCCGACATGGATAAAGCAACAATAAACACCTGGGACAACCTCAAGAAGGAATTTCACGCTGAGTTCCAATTGCTCTGGAACGACAATGAAATAGTTGCCGAAATCTATAGTGCCAAGCAAGGAAAGAAGGAAACAGTACGAGTGTACAATCGGAGGGTTAAAGAGTTGCTCGGGAAGATGGAGGCTCAGCCAGCCGATGAATTCAAAAAGAGATGGTTCGTGGAGGGATTAAAGCATTCCCTCAAGAAGAAAATGAAGATAGTACCACCCACGTCGTATGCAGACACCTACGACAGGGCCATGAACCTGGAAAGTGAAGACAAAACTTCAAAGAAAAAGAAGAGTAAGTCATCATCGGAAAGTGATGAATCCGGAGAAAGCAGCAATGATGACAAGTCGAACAGGAAAGTGCACGCTCTTCAAAAGGATATGGAGAGAATGTTGGAGTTTAAATCAATGAAGGGGAACGCAGGACGAAGTGATGAAGGCGAATTGTGGTGTACGGAGTGTAAGGAGAACGAGCACATGAAGGACTCGTGCCCAAGAAAATCAGTCTGCGACATTTGCCAAGTTATGGGCCATTCCATTAAGGAATGCCCATACAACATGAAGACGAGGGGCCAACAAGTACTCTTACACAGGAACAACTGTCTACCTTTAGGGCAGCAAACACCACACAACAAACGAACAATAACCCATCATCCGGCGGGTTCCGAAATAACCGGCGAGGAGGAAGAGGAAATAATGACAATAGCAATAGGAGTCAGATACAATATGATCCGAAGGGACGGCAGATGATCTAGTGTCGGGCATGCAACCAATGGGGTCATTTTGCTCGTGACTGTCAAAAGGGTGAGACACCACAGAAGTTGTGTTGATGGTGCGGCCCTGGAGATCATGAAGATGCTAACTGTCTGAAACCCGGCATGAACTACCTCAACACTGAGGAAGAAAAAGTGCTTGCTATTACTCGAAGCCAAACGAAAGAGGCCCAGTACCCCAATCCCCGCATGGAGAAATAGAGGGTACGGGAGGCTCAAGAGGAGATTGAAAAAGCAATTAAGGTACGGAAGGATGCACATGAGAAGGCTAGCACCTTCGAGCGGACAAAAGTAGAAAATAATATATTACGGCAGATGTTACAAAGGGAGGTACCAGTCAAAATCCAAGATCTCCTTCATACCATGCCCCGGTTGAGGGCAACACTATTGAATACCTTCTCCCTACAACCTGGCACCACCGCACAAGCAGACACCGTACAGCCAATTGTTCCTGCGGTTCGGCAACGAATCCTATGTTGTTGGCAGTAAATAATGGCAGACATCCTGCAGTCGTAGAAATGGGTATCCTCGGAGCGATCCTGACGGACACCATCGTGGATGGCAGGTCCGGGGTAAATGTCCTCCCGGAGTAGACGTGGAAGAAACTCGAGAAGCCTACCCTGTGGCCCCCTACCTTCAATTTATTGGGTGCGGACCAACAAGGAATCAAACCCCTCGGGACACTAACGGCCCAACAAGTGACCATAGGAACGCAATCGTTCGTGTTGGATTTTGTTGTGATCCTGCTGAAAAAGAAAGGGTATGATGCCATCCTAGGTAGGGAATGGTTAGTCACGGCGAAGGTCAACTATAATTGGAAGAGGAATACTCTCTTCGTAAAAGCGACGGGAGGAAGTTTGCTATTGACCTCCGTATGCAGACGGTGAGCGAGGAGATTGCATCCTCTTCGGAATCAGAGTCTGACAGGGAACATGGCCAAAGGGATGATGGAAAGGATCGAATGGAGCCTAATGACCAGGGTGTCCTAGAACTGGGAGAATGTTTCGAGGATGAGACAAGCTCGATGAATGGACTCTTCCATTGGCAAATGGAAGACTACAAGCTCTTTCATAGTTACATGCTAGGGGTGGAAGAAATAGAACAAGTGTCGGAGAAAGATGTGTTCCCGCCGGAGTACGAAGAATACAAGGAAGGGGAGGCCCACGTAAACGACAGTCCAGCCCACCAATTTGATGCAGGGAAACCGATTAGGTATGAAGAACCATCCTTACAGATCACCAACCTCAGGGATGAAGAAAATCCACGCAATATACTAGTAGGGGATGACTGGGATCCCGTGCTAAAGGCCGCGACATTTAAAATCTCTATGGAATACAAGGACGTATTCGAATGGACTTACAAAGACCTCAAGGGTGTCCTACCAGAGTTGTGTGTACACCGCATCCCCTTGGTACCGGGAGTCGTACTTGTGCGGAAAAGACCATATAGGATGAACAAGAACTACGCAGCGAAGGTGGACGAGGAAATCTAGTGGATGCTTGAGGCAGGTATTATCTTTAGGGTGCCAACAAGTGAATGGGTATCTCTGATAGTGATATCACTAAAGAAAGATGCCAGCCAAATCAGGATTTGCGTCGACTTCTGATGCCTCAACATGGTCACCATAAAGGACCTCTTTCCCATCCCATTTACAGATACAATCCTCGAAGAGGTGGTCGGACATGAGATGTACTCATTTATGGATGGATTCTTTGGATATAAGCAGATATCTATCGTAGAGGAAGATAAATTGAAACGAACATTCGTGATGGAAGACTGAGTGTACACATATAACCGGATGCCCTTTGGTCTATGCAATGCACCGGCAACGTTTCAAAGAATCATTCTCCACATCTTCGAAAAAATGTCGATGGGGAATTTTAAAGCCTTTCTAGATGACTAGTCTATCTTCAGTGGGCAGGACACGCACTTGGTAGCCCTTCGGGAGTGCATGGAGAGGTGTCGTCGAGCAAGGTTGGCACTCAACCCGAAAAAGTGCAAGTTTATGGTCCCACAGGCGAAACTCTTGGGCCATATTGTTTGTAAGACAGGGTTAAAGACCAATCCTGACAAGGTCCAAGTAATAATAGAAATGGAGGCCCATACAGACGTGACAGGAGTGAAGTCATTTTTAGAACACATCGGCTATTATAGGCGATTCATCAAGAACTTGCACAAGTCTCTTGTCCCCTCGATAGGCTGACACGGAAGGGGGAACCATATGTGTGGAGTACGGAACAGGATGCTGCATTCAGAGAATTGGAGACGAGGCTGGTTGGAGCATCGATCTTGGTGTATCCCAAGTGGGATAAGGAGTTTCACGTTCACGTGGATGCTTCAAAATTTGTAATTGGTGCAACCCTTGTCCAGGATGGCGACCACGGTCTGGATCATCCCATCTATTTTGCCAACAGATTGTTGTCGAAGGCGGAGAAAAACTATAGCACCACGGAGTGGGAGACTCTTGGGATGGTGTATGTCGTACAAAAGTTCAGACACTACATGTTGGCAACATCGTTCACATTTTATGTGGACCACCAGGCGTTAATGTAGCTGGTCAATAAGCCCATCATCCAAGGCAAAATAAGCAGATGGTTGTTGTTACAAGAATTCACATTCACGATCATCGTACGGCCAGGGAAAAGCCACGTGATCGCGGACCATCTCTCTCGACGCAAATTTGGGGAACCACTAGAGGGAGTCAATGACGAGTTCCCCAATGCACACCTGTTCCGCATTGTCATCTTGCCAACATGGTACACGAGCATAGGAGAGTACCTCTCGACATCACAGTTTCTGAGGGATATGTTGCCCGGCGAACAAAGGAAACAGGTGTTAAGGAGTAGAACCTTTCAACTAATAAATGGACTGTTGTATAAAATGGGACCTGACCAAGTGCTCTGAAGGTGTGTCATGGAGGAAGAGATTCTGAGCGTACTGAGGTAGGCACACGAAGGGCCAGCAGGCAGGCACATGGGGCCAGACACAACAACATGGAAGGTGGTGTTGGCAGGGTTGTGGTGGCCCACATAGTACAACAACGCCCGAGAGTGAGTTGTGGGATGTGACACCTGCCAAAGGGTCAGGAAAGCGTTAAAGCGAGATTTCATGCCTTTGTATCCTTCCCAGGCGCAAGAACTCTTTGAACGACAGGGCTTGGATTTCATCAAACCCCTGAAGGTGAGTAAGGCTCGGAGGTGTCGGTATATAGTGGTAGCCACGGAATACATGAAAAAGTGGGCAGAGGCACGGGCCCTGTCGGACAACTCGGCCTTGAGTACGGCCATCTTCATATACGAGCAGATCATAACAAGATACAGAATTCCCATCCAGTTGACTAGTGACAGAGGTCACTTCCTCAATCATGTCATCTAACTGTTGACGACGGAATTCAAAATCTTTCATTCCCTGTCTAGTCTGTATTACCCTCGAGCCAACGGTCAGCCAGAGGCCACAAACAAGATACTAGTCTCCGTGATTTATAAGTCATGGGGAGTGGATCAAGAGGACTGGGAAGAAAAGTTACCCTCAATGTTGTGGGCTTATCAAACAACATATAAGGTCACAACCGGACAGACACCCTTCCAGTTGATGTACAGGCAGGAAGTTGTCCCTGTCGAGTTCATGGTGCCAATTTTAAGGATAACAGTCAAGAATAGGCTCGGCGTTATGGAAAGCCTTCGGGAAAGATTGTACAATCTGAACAAGCTGGATGAGCGTCGCATGATGGCGCAGTGGGCTACGGAGGTTGCGCAACTACGGCGGAAGGCCTAGCACAACAAGCATCTCAAGCGAGTCTGCTTCACCCCAGGACAACTAGGATTAAAGTATAATGGAAAGAATGAGATCAAGCCTGACAAGTTTAAAGTAAAGTGGTTGGGGCCATACTAAGTCCGACAAGTGGGTGACAACGGGGCGATTAAATTATGGACACTCGACGGCAAGGAAGTCCCCGATACAGTAAATGGGTCCAAATTAAAGCCATACCACGAAAGGTCACAGGGCGACGACCCAGTTCACATTGGCAGGCCCAGTCAGACAGTATGTATTTATTAAATAAATTAATTTAAAATTTTATAAAAAAAGGGATCGTATGAAAAAAAGTAAAGAAAAAACAGTGGCATCGTACGATCGTACGGTTATTTTTTAGCGCTTTATAAATGCTCTACGGTCGAAGGGAGTCGGGAGAACCTTAATACCGTACGGATGGTGGGAGTGGTGAGCAGAGGTGACTGTACACCGTACTGTAAGGACATACGTGGTGTACACAATGTTTTAAAAAACTGAACCATACGGTCATGCGACCTGGCGTCGTACAATGGTCTTTTTGGCAGTTTATAAACCAAGTGTAGACTGGGCCACTTCCAAACAAGCCCGCACCGTACGGATAGAGAAGGTGAGGGGAAAGGGTTGACCATACATCGTACGAATAGAAGGCGAGGGGAAGCAGTTGTCAGTCATACGTCGTACAACAATAACAGGTAAGTACATTTCCGTACATCGTATGGATGAAGTGAATTGGTGGGAAGTCAATTGTTGGTCGTACACCATACGATGCCTTCGAAAAAGCAAACAAAGTTGGCTCATACGGAAGTAGAGCAGCCAGGAGGAGTTTTATAAAGCAAAGTCGTACAAGTAAGAGTCGTACAAACACACCGGGTGGTTAGGGATTGAATACAGTTGTCTTATATTACACATAGCGACAAAGGAGAAACAATTGATAGACGCAACAAGGAAGAAACTAAATTGGAGCAAGCAGTTACAAGCATCACCATCACCGAGCACAGCCATGGACAAGGACAAGCGAGTGTTGCCCTCAGGGGTGCAAATTGCAGGCAAAGGAGATACGAATTCCTGTAGTAAAAAGTTGAGGCCCAAGGTGAAAATGTCGGCCCAAAAAGTTGTCATCACACCGCAGACTGTGACATTTGAGGGGTTGAATGGGGTAGAGTGCAGGCAGTGGTAGTAGGAAACGCCTGACGATGATTTCACTAAGGGGCAACTCTGACGAGCAAAAGTGCATTGGGCCATCCAGATGCTTGTTTTTTGCATTCGGGAATACGAAGGAGCTCTGAGAATAATGACTGATAGCTTGGACAAATTTAGCCGGACTAGAAGCTTCGACTATCGTGGCCATCCCATGACCATTGCGTTTGTTGCGGCTGATTTTACCAGAGTTTTTGGCATTCCCTGCAGGCATGGGAAGAAGATAGCAACGAAACCAAAGAAAATGGATCGAGAAGAAAAGGTGAAGTGGATATCACTGGTTTCGAGAGCTTTGTCACCTGCAGAATTGGACTCGGTTGTTTCCGCTTCCAAGGCAGGAGGCATCAAGAAGACATTTGTTGCACCTGGGGAGTGGTGTGCGATCATGGATGTGGTTAAAAATCAGTTGAAAGGGTCCAATAGGGCTTTAGAAATTGTCATCCCACAGCTTCTACTCATGAATGGTCTAAGAAATTGGGTTGTGCATAATTGGGCTACCCTCCTCGCAGAACGAATGTATGAGTTCCTGACGCTGCAGTGTAAAACATTTTATATGCCACATTATGCTATTGGATTCTTCTTGGAGACCACTCGTCAGCAGATTCCATCAGACAAGTTTGAGGTTCAATCGCAGGCCACCTTGCCACCAGGCGAGCTACCGATTTTTACTGGCGGCACTTGGATACTGGGGGTACTCAGTTGGGACATAAGAGGAAATCCCAGGTGGTAGCCTCTGAGTCTGAGGGAGATGATGGCATGGGGCGCGACAATATGGAGGAGTTGGAGGAGTCTTCGAGGGTAAGCAGGGGAGACAGTTTTCGAGTGGTAGATCGGTCAAAGCATGAGCCGGAAGGAGGTTTGGTTTCCCTCACTTAGGCAGCCCCCTCGGAGAGAAGAATCATATTCGCACCAACACTCCTATCGAGGAGTGTGCCCACAACCGCTACAGTTCTGGTACCTGGGTTTGGACAGTTGCACAAACCAGTAACTCTTTCCCCTCGTCCGGTCCGGTCACCACGAGCAGAGGCAGAGCCAGTCGCAGAGGTGACACCTATGGAGATTCAACCTGAAGGACAGGTATTCGTGGTTCCAAGGGACGGTGTGGGCTTCGGAGAGCCACGGGCTCTGGAGGCTGGGTTGGAGTCAGTGGCGTCGGGAGGTGCTCCTGATACAGTGGACGCCTGGCTCAACTAGTTTCAATTAGGTCCTATGCAGCCCATCGGACCTCCTCTTTCTCCATCGACACAGAGATAGTAGCCACCATCAGGCAAAGGTGGTAGATGTTGATGAATGTAGTGTGGTAACTCAACATATTGTAAAGGATGTTCAAACTGGGGGCGAGGATGTGGGGCCGAAGGGTAAGACCCCACCACACTCTGAAGTTGCACCTGATCTAGAGAGTGAATTGGAGACCATGGGTGCCTTCATGGTAGAGATCTCAGAGATTGGCGACAGGATGCTTGAGGTGGGCCAGAAGTTGGCAGATTCTATGCGGACCGCAGGGATGGATGTTGCAGCCGGCGTCGTGAGCTGCAGTCTTGCATTCCTCACTATCCAGAGCAAGGGAGAGTTCAAGAGATGTTTTCTCTCTCAGGGATGGCCTACAGTGGAGACTCTAGGCTCCGAGACTACCTAGGGGACATCGATTGTACTCTCTCCTCTAGGAGTTGGAGCAAGGCTTTCGCGTTGTGTACCTTGAGATGAGGAGGGCTCAGCATGCAGGAGTCATGGCCGAAGCAAAGCGGGGAGTGGCGGTTGCAGCTCGGGAGGAGCTCGCGACTCAGCTACAGGTCGCCAAGGCTGAGTTGGTCTAGAAGTCGGAGTCTCGGGTAGCTTTGGAGATACAACATCAGGAGATGGCCCACTTGGAGAGTCACCTAAGGGACGAGATGTCTCACTTGGAGAGACAGTTGGTTGCATCTCAGGAGGCAGTCGAGCTGAAGGATAAAAAAGTATTGGAGGCAGCTTTCATGGTGAAGACTATGCCGGAACGCCAATTGCTTGCGGAGCGCGACCTGAAGCACAAGACCAAGCAACTTCTCGAGCTCCGAGCACACACAAGTACTACACCAGGCCCTGCTTCATCAGGGACGCTTCCTCTGCCCCCTCCTTGATTTCTTCTGTCTAGTTGTACATTTATCCCATTTTATTGTGGGTCTTGGAGATTTTGTTGCGTTGTCCGATGACAACCTTTCTTTTTGGGGGGGATGATGTTAGTCGTAAACTTGTATGTACGGGAATGTTATGTTAATTAAGTTGTTAGTCTTGGTCGTTACCTATCGAAAGGAAAGTGGTTATGTCGCGACGCTTTAGTCGCACCTCTTCAGGTGACTTATGTACTCTCTCTAATGGAAGAGAAAGACACTTACATTCTGATGATAATATGTTATGCGTACATTGGATGTAACTTGGTGGTGATTAATGAAATACCTGGCAGTTCTCTGATATCTTGTGCACTTATTCTCTGTATAATTTCCTTAGTAGTATGCATTAATTCTTGTTTGTCGTAGGAGGTAAACATGAGTGTCTTTGGTGTGAAGAGGTGGAGTATCTCAGTCACATTGTTTCGTAGGGGGTAATTAAAGTGGACTCGAAAAGATTGCAATAATGCAAGATTTGGCCAAACCCATATCAATCAAGAATCTTAGAGGTTTGTTGATGTTGATTGGTTACTACAAGAGGTTCATTAAGAATTATGGTAATATAGCAATACATCTCGCAACATTGCTCAAAAAGAATTCTTTTGTATGGAATGCAAAAGGAAATAAAAGGTTCATTCCATGTTCTTGCTGTCATGTGTTCCATCCTGATTTTAGCAATGCATTTGCAAAAACCATTTGTCCTAGAGTGCAATCCCTCAAGGACAGGTAAGGATGTTGTCCTGATGAAAGAGGGTCAGCCACTTTCTTTTTCACCAACAAACAACTCATAGAGAAAAACTTAGCTAAATCCACTTTTAAAAAATGAAATGATGGCTATTCTATATGTTGCTCAACAATAACGTTCTTATTTATTGGACCCAAATTCCACAGGAAAAAAAACAATCATAACAGCATTAAATATTTCTTGCAGCAAAGAATTGAAAGATCCCCTCTGATCTGTGACTGTAAGTTCTGATTTATTTTTTTGTTTTTCTTGAATTTTCTGATTTTTTGTGTTTTTGTGGTTTTTCTGATTTCTTGATACTTGCAATATATAATGAAAAACAAAGAAAGTACGAATTGAAAATGCAAGTAAAGATGAAAGGTACAGCTAAGCATCAATTTAATGAATTTTCGTTGAATCCAAAATTCCAACAAACATAACCGTACAGGTCTGCTACAGATCTGAAATTTCTTGAGATGTTCTATGGCACATAAAATAGTCTGATTTCATGCACAAAGCCAGTTCATTAAGTCTGATCTGTAACAGCAGGTCTGAAACTACAAAAAAATGCCTGGAATAGCTTCCCAAACCCTACACCCAGCTAACAAATTGCTGCAAACAATCAACTAGATGTACAGCAAGCTGGGTGTGCTGATGGTGATGAATAAATAGGCTCAAAATGACCCAGATCTGCAATCTATTCCCTTGAATCTTCTCTGCAATAAATCTGAACACTGATTCCTTTATCAATCTACTCTGCAATAAATCTTAACACTGATTCCTTTATCAATCTACTCTGCAATAAATCTTAACACTGATTCCTTTATCAATCTGCTCAATGATGAATCTTGAATGAATTCACCCTCCTAGAAAAGTTGGGTTTTTGTCCAACCTTCCAATCTCCAAGGAGTTTTTGTTCTCAGAAGTCCTAATCTGCTGTAGAAACTCTTCCTCAGAGCTCAATTCCAATTTGCTGTAAAAATGAATGATTGAATGCTGAAATGAATCCTCCTCCTGTTACTTTATTGACTCCAAACACTAATTGCCCCTTTTAGGGTTTCCGGCTTGTTCTAATAAAGTTTATTTTAATAAACTTTTTTCCCCTCATCAAATTCAACCCCCCTTAGACTTCCTTATTAATGATAATAAGTTGTTTTTAAAACAACTGAACTTAAGCTTTCCTAGGCATCATGTCCCATGGTTGTCCACTTAGTGGCTATTTTATTAAAGTAATATAAAGTAACTTTATTAGATGTTTATTTTATTAATTTATTTAGAACATTAAAGTCATAACTTCAACATTCCATTTTAAATCTAAGATCATCAACTGGACTCCAAACTGAAAACTAAGTGTTGCCACCAGACCAAGGATGATGTCTAAATATAACACAGCCACTTCCAATCCCCTCCTAAAAAATAGGACCCCTTCCTAAAATTTAGGAAACTGTGTCAAATCATTCAGAATGACTGAGAATGCCTCCCGAACCATCTCCCAGTCTCCTAAAAAATAGGGATCCTCCTAAACAATAGGTGATTGCCTCAAACTGTATGGAATGGCTCCTAAAGCCCCCTGCTCAGCTCCATGGCCCCTGCTTGGATCCCCTAACCACTCTGCTGACCTACGGGAACCCTTGATTATAGGCCAACCTCTGTGGTAGTCTGAAATGCTTAAGGAAGGTACATTACAAGAATGTCCTCCCTCAAACAACAGAAGTGGATGACTAAGATGCTAAGTTTTGATTATGAGATTGTTCATAAAAAGGAAAAGAAAATACAATCATACAAATAAGTATCAGAAGTCATAAATGATAAGCATAACAAGATGGTTTTATTCAAATCTCGTGACTCAAAATTCTGCTTCATAACCTACATGCATCTTATCATATTCCAGCATAGACCATGTATTCTTAGGTACCATCCAAAGCATCTCCAATTGACTACTTGGATCATTAATAGGATTTCTCACAACTACATGGCCTTTTTTGGCTCAAGGATGTTGTTGTAATCCATATCAAAGGCTATGGGAGCAATACGGTTTCCAACTTGTTACTTGATTGTAACCTTTGTAGCCATAATAATACAGAGCATAACATGAACTTTTGGTGCAGTAATACAAATCTAGGTTGTATTATTCTAGTATCTACACACTTTTTTCACAATTTGCATTTAACATCTAAATTGTACACTTTTCCTTTGTGATTTTCGTTTCTTTGTTGTCTAAGAATAGGGGTGGTTAGACATCTCCTATCCTACAATCCCAAACCCGAGGGACAACTAAAGGGCAAGGAAGGCATCTGTACTGCCCCATAAGGAAAGAGGATTACAAGGAGGCATTTCTTTGAGAACCACAGGTCTAGTTTCTTGTGATAAATTGAGAACATGTCACTAGTTCCACTGAGCAAAGAGATAATGCGCCCCAATGAAAATAGTAGATCGTAAAGGCATAAGGTGAGCCACCAAGGAGTGTTGGCAATTGGCAAATCCACACACCTTGCTGGACCTAGTGAATATGAACTAGTGTACGGCAGACCATCTCATCCTCCCTACTAAACTACTACTGCATTATTACGTTTTAGACTAATCCATAAAGAAGTTGACTATTGCAAGCCCCTAGATTCCAGTAAGCTCAGCCCATGTTAGATCGTTATGACAAATAGATACTGTGTGTCTTTCTTTCATTCTGATGTCCCTTGCAAGTCAAGGTTATGAGCTATTTGCATGGTGAATGTGCTGTTGCAATATCTGAATTCGCAAGAGCTATCTAACTACCATCAACAACTGGACGAATGCCTTATCTGCTTCTGAACGTGTAACTACCTCGAAGAGATTACCCTCTTCTTAAACCATAATAAATGTTTAAGGAGATGAAGCAAATGTCATGATTTGATTTTTATCGATGGAAATGATTACCATATTTTCAACTTAAGAAAATCTCATAGAGTACATGATAACGATATAACTCTTCTATCCACCTCCAACATATAAAACTCCACTCAAAGAGAGACAATTATCTGCAACATTTTTTATGCAAAGATTATTCTTAATTCTACTTCATTTAATGTGCAACAACCACATATTCACCTTACAGAAATTCAATTGACACCAAAATAGTTATAACTTATATTAGATATTCCATTAGCTTCCATCAACATTTCTTGTCTCACATTGTTTCCATAATGCGACAGCATCTTGCAGCATTATTAAGGTACACTCATTTTGGGGAGGTAATATGATCTTATAGAGTGTGCTCATTTTGCTGCTTATGTTCTTTGATATTATCCCTTAAAAATCATTTGTTGTATTTAAAGCATTCCAAACTTTGCATTCGTAGTAGCAGCAAGAACCTAACATATATTTGTAGTTGCTGCCTTGAGGGGACAACAAGAAGGCCATGATTTAGAAGGAATTGTTGTGAGCAGAAGAATGGATTCACTCTCTTTCAATGTATAGCTAGCAAGTTCTTTTAATAATATAGCACAAAGAGAATATCACCATGACTATTTTTTTGTAGTGCTTGTTAATGTTTGTATCTTCAGTCGTATGATCATTAGAATATATATAATACATGTTGATTAATAATAATATATTATATATGTTATATTATTATTAATCATATGAAATTTAATATTTAATATTAAATTA
>MU228157.1:1407298-1432616 GCA_018584345.1 Thuja plicata | reverse complement strand
ACTGGCAGTCCCTTCCCTAAAATCTAGGGATGCTCCTAGAAACTAGGGAACACACCCCATCATCCTGAAAATCAAACCATGGAATGGTCCCGTGGAACCTCACATCTGGAAACTGCCACATCCTCCTAAAATGTAGGGAAACCCCCTAAAATCAAGGAACTACACCCAATTGGCTCCCAAAACTACCTGTAAAGCCAATCCCAGTCACAGAATATCTTGTGTGACTCTATCCACAACTGCCAGCCTACGAGACCCCAATGATAGGCCAACTCCTCTGTCTCTGATGTCCACTCTACAAAGGGGGCATGACACCCTGAGTAAACCCTAACAACAAGGTGTGAAAAGGAACCAAGAGGGGAACCAATTAGGTAATGTACCTTGTTGACACTAAAACCGGACCTTAAATGCAACTTAGGGAAAATGAGAAAACACAAATGGCTCTCAACAATGAGGCTTGCTAAGGTGCCCGTGTATAAATGTGATCCCTCTCAAAAGATGAGAAGGAGAGAACCCATATCAAAACTCCCCCAAGAATAGATGACGGGAGAAGGTCTAGGTGAACCCTCCTCAAAAAAGTAAGAAGCATAAAATCCCGTGCAACGAAAAACTCCCTTCCAGCATAGAAAGAAAAAGAAAGACCACGCAACCTGCCCCCAAGTATCCTTTTACACCAATGGTATATTCTCGACATTGGATGTTGAAGATGGTCCAAGATCATCAAACAATGTCTCTCCCCTTGAAAAGAAAGAAGGCCAAAGGTATACAAAAAAAATCTTCCCATTCTAAAAATTGAGAGGAGAAACTTCAAGATGTAGATATCTAAAAGTTGCTCAAGTGTTGCAATTGCTCCAATGTTGTCATGTCAAAACCAATAGGTGTTGCAATCAAATCAAGAGAAACAAACCAAACAAAAGAAAATGAAAATCTAGAACCTAGTGAAAACAAATGCAGAATAAGACCAAAGATGAAACTGAATTCTTTAAGTGCTACTCAAGGATCTCCAAGCCAATGCCAAAATATGGCAAATGAATAGGTGGAAAAAGAACAAAAGGGCTTGATTGTGCCTTAATGACATCTAAAGAAGATGATGCAACTCCCTCGATCCAGCATCAATGAGGAGATGAATGTCCTCAATGATATCCTCCAAATCTGCAAACTCACAAAATAAACCTTATATGTTTGTCAAGTACTCATCCCAAGTTTTTGCATTTAGAAGATGATGATCTTGCATTGAATTGTTGGAAGCCATGGACATAACAACACTAAACCTTGAAGAAGTGAGAAATGGAGATCGAATATCAGCACATCTCTAGAACCTCAATTGATGAACGGATACCAAGATTCAAATGACCATATTGTATCTCAACAAAAGTATCCGGACTAGTTTTTTGAGCGTGAACAACTATAGAATATGCAATGTGTAGAGTCCTCAACCTCTAGATGCTGACTTGAAGATGTGGAAGTTGAAGCCTCTAACTATGTCTAAAATATGGGTCATAGAAGTTGAAGAATCAACTAGAGTATTTGTAGGAGAAAGAGTAAGAGAAATCTTGATGGCCCTCTGATTTTCATGACTTTTTCACTAATCTAGCACCTAGATTGTATCATCACCATCAACATATGGAATATTGTCACAATCTAGAGGAACAAGATAATCCCAAATAAGATCATCTAAGGAAGGATGAATATATGAATCTCCATATTTTCCTAAATATTGGTCCCATGAGCACGAGGGGTTTCGATGCCAAATATGGCAAATAGTACATGATGTCAACTAAATCCTCTAACATGATAATGCTTAAAGTACCACTACACACGATTCCACCAGGTATTTGGAGGTGGGGGAACAAGATCATAGAGAAGGCAAGAAGTTAAGCCATTTAAAATGTTTTATCATACCATCTTACCAAGCCTTATAGTTGCCTTTTCCAAGTCATCAACAAAACGATGAGCTGAAATAACCATAACTAAAAATGATATTCTTCTCAAATTTATTCACACAATGGACCAATCAAGAAACTCAAGAAGCAAAAGCAAAAGCAAATGGAATCAAAAGATCAATCCCCCAAAATCACATAATCATAGATCTCCCCTCCCCATCCCAACAAAAGTAATCTTGGCACTTAAGTGCAATTACAACTAACACTTGCCAAATCAACAAAGTAGTCTTGATCTTAACGTATTACAAATGCCAAACTAAGCCACAAAGCTTAATTTAATAATTTTTGACAAAATGAAATAAATCAAACTAAACTGATGAGAAGTGCACAAAAAATTATGCACTCTCAAAAAAATTACACCCGAAAAAGAAACAATATGAGGTTGAACAAAGCCCAAGAAGTTCCAAAACAAGAATTATTCAACATCACCTGTGACAGTATAAAAACTTTGAAAACAAACTATCTACACCATCGCAAAGCTCTCAAGAAAATAGCCCACATCAAACGATTGCTCCCAAAAAAGGAATACATTCAAAACATAGCCTTTAAAGACCAAATGTTAAAACCAAAACACAAATGGTGAGAGGGCAGGTTGGGAGGGAAGAAAATGATGATGTCACATTAGTGTAAGATGACATCAACAAACAAAATATTCCAGAAATGAAGAAATATTACTTAATGCTCAAAATAATCCAATACTACCGTTTGCTTCATGCATCATTGCCTCTATATTAGTTAATTGTTGTCAAAATGTTCAATCTCATTGTCATACTAGTACAAAACTGATTATGAATTGTTAAGGGTGGTTTGAACGGAGGTTTTAACAAAATATTCTAGAGTATCATTATATTCTCTACAATTGGACCAATGGTGGCTAGCAATTAAGGTAACTATTGCAGTTCATATAACCACAAGTGGTTAACTCTAACAATGGCGAGTATAAAGAGGTGCTCATAATCTATACACTGCACCACCTAATACATCAAGTAGGTTGCACAATCTATACACTTTGCAATACCCTATAGTACATGCAACTTGCAAACAATAAACATCTACAAAATAATAACAAAAATAAATAAAAAATTGATAAAATTACCCAACAAACAAAGCAATGTACCAAAAATCCAACTAAAATATACCTATGCAAGCAAATATTCTATACAACAATTCATTTGTGTAAAAAATATCCTCTGCAGGGAATTTTTTTGGATATATTTTCACAAATCAAAGAAAGAAAAAAGAAAAAATGGAGCCAAGATAAATACATTTAAAATGAGTGAAAGAAAAATGCTCTGCAACTAGGGTTTTCCCTGTACGGCCCCTGTCTCCTCATGCAACTCGGAGGGGGTTGCCATTAATGGCATCTACTTCTCTTGGGGATTTAATCGGTAGTAATCATGCCCTTAATAAAGACTTCGCCAAAGTTGGAAGAAAACAACCTATTCATAACGTGATTGTTGATCCTCGAGCGAGTTCCCTGGGTGATCAGTCTGCAGCGACGGTGTCCGAGGTGTAATGAGCCTGCCTGGCTCAATTCTGATTTTGCTTTCGAAATTTGAATTTGTTTTGGATTTGTAATATGATATGAATTTTTAAAGTAATTTGCCAGGTTTGAACAGTAATATTACAAATTTAAGCAATGAATCAATTCTTGTATCAACACCAAATTCTCACCAAACTATTAAAAGTAATAACCCTTCGAATTCTGAAATCACTCTTTAAAAAAAAAAAAAATTTTGAAATCAATACATTTAACATTAAAATCGCAGCATACATAGAAAGGAGATTACTTAATGCTAAACCTGTGATACACTCCACGTTTCCTCTGAAGGACTTGCCGCAACTCCTTTAAGACAGTTAATGGCTCACCAAAGTGTGACGCCTCTATTACAATACTAGCAAATGGCCGCAGCTTGTAGACAAATCAATGGCGGTTGTCAACAAACACCTCACACCATCTATTAGACACAACAGTCTCCTCATCAAAGTCATACGAATAACCAGCATTGCAGCTAGGTTAAACACTTCCTCACCTTGTATGTCGTTAACCTTCAGACTCATGAAATTCAGCACATACATGGAAGATAATCTTTTGACAATTCGCTGGAATTGGCCTCCAGTTCAAAGTGACAAGAAAACTGAGATGAATTTACAATTCATTCAGCAATGCACAAACCCTTGCCTTCATTCGAAACTCCCAACAATTCTCATAAGTGTCCAAAAGATAATAACATATAAATCTCTAGTTCACTCCTCAACAAACTCCAATCAAATCGACCTCTTAATGCAGGTCTCAGTTCAATGACAAAATCAATTTTAGAATTAATTGCACTCTCAGTGTGCCAATTAATTATCAACAAACTCCTCAGATAATAATCTCCAGAATAAATCCAATTCTCTCCTTAGCCACAGAAATACAGTAGAGAGATCTTGCAATTGTTTACCTCAGCACAATTGCAACAGTGAAGAACTCAGAAACCCTAGCCCAAGGCTCAAGAAGAAAAATTATAAAATATTCAATAGATGATTTGTCTTTCACAAAGCATTGCATTTATAATTAAAAAGTGTCTTCTCTCACACACTTTTCACTTAAAACACTTTTTATACTTAGGCACATATTGAATAATATAATTTATTAACTCTTTAAAAATAGAGGATGTATGTTTGTGGAATCTCTAATCTTGAAGTCAACACAGAAAATGCTCTGTGATGACTTCAGGAGCGGAAGCTACATAACAGCTCTTATTAAGCCTTTCTACTCTCAATAGTCTCCGACCTGGTAAGATATTCTCCTTTACAAATCTTTCTTCTTGATTGCAAAAATTGTTCAGTTTTGCAACATTTTGATATCCTTTTTATCTTGTCAAAGTGTTTTAGGATATTTATAGATAAATCAATTGTGTATAGTCTGTATGAATAGTCTGGTATATAGATATCTATATATACATATATGTGAATACACACACACACACACACACACACACATATATATATGTACATACATGTATATATATGGATATATACATATATACATTTTTTTATATATATATATATATATATATTTATACATATATACATATATATATATATAGATGTATTTAGATATTTCAATGAATATTTATTGATATTTATTATCAAAAATCTCTCTCTTTCACAAATCCCTATAGCTGCTACTTTAATCAAATCAGTAAGTAAAAGCAAAAATCATATATGGATAACATAATTCAAGTACATGACAAAGCACTCCTAATCTGATGAAATAAGTGAATGGTCTAGTTAATCTAATTTCTTCCTTCATTATTATGGATGTGTGGGTTATGAGATAATAATAAGCTTAGTCTAAGGAAAGGAATAATAAAAATCATCTAGATAGTGTAAAGTTGGTATAAGATAAAGGCCCTCCTATAAAGGAATTACGAATACTAGGCTACTAAATTGACTAATCAAAGGCATATTAACTTTTTGATCTGTTGTAATATGACTAACTAAATCAAATTGCATTAGATATGGTTTTCTTTAGTGGTAATATGTGTGCAGGAAATAGATAATGGAAATAAGATACAAAGAACACAATAAAGGATAAGGAACAATGGAACAAGATCGAAAGTAAGCAATCAAGGGTTCTCACCAACACATTTATTATATGTAACCTTATGTAACAAAACTCAAGAAAAGTGATTAAGGGATTGTCCTTAAAGCTATGTAAATGAAGGTATGCCTTCATAATTATTTGTAACAGAGGGATGCTCTCATAAATTATACATTGTACTTAGTAATCTAGACCTTGGGTCCCGAGCAAGTCTGGAGGTTTTCTTCTCCATTCTTTCCTACCAATGCCCGCAATGAATGGAGACATTTGTAATTCATAATTTTTTAATATAATATACGGGCTTCGGCCTTTTACCGATCAAAAAAAAATATATAATTTATTAACTCATTTGGCTCCAAAAATGACCTTTTCACCAATATATTGAAATTATGACACGCAAGGTCCCTGTTTCTTCTGCCCAAGATTTAAAACTTTTCATCCTGGTTCCAACGAGCTATAACACAAAGGTATCCAGCATATAATACCAACAAAAATGGCAACCTTAGCAAATTTAATTAAATAATAATAATAAACCACCCGTTTTGTGAAAACAACTGAAGAAGCATCCGAATCGAAATCTGTCTGCACAGAAGTGATCCAGATGATGAAAGATGATGAATGAACCTAACGGGGTGACTTACTAAAAATAGACGCTCTCTCCAAGATTCTTGCAGCCCAAACCAAAAGCCAGAAATGAAAACCGAGAGCATCATTCAACTCCTCTAACTCATCTGAGCTCATCAGAACTATCCATTGACTTACTATAAATAGTAAGTTCACACCAATGACCCTCTAAACACCTCGCCAGACCACGAGGATCGCAATAATGACCTGGCACCATTAATTCAATGACCTGCTAAAAATGGGGACATTACACGAGGTCACCCAGTCGCGGGCCGAGAATGGAGAGCAGCAGGAAGCCCAACCCAAACCAAGGTACTTTAAGCAAGCAGTGCAAAATGAAAGACGACTTCCAAAGGGAGCCCAGTTCTTCACAAACGATGCCCAAGAAACTACCACCGGTGAAGGAGATGGAGGTAAGGTTCCTACTCCTCCCAAGCTTGTTATTAAGCCAAATCCGCAAATGAATATTGCAATAGAACAGGAGAAAGTTAGGCTTAGAGACTGTGTTATTTTCTTTGTTGCTTTAGATGTCTCCAAGGTTCCTTCTAGAAATTATCTTAATGATTGGTTTCAAAAAGTGTGGGGACAGAAAATGGGTTTCTAATTTTCCTATTGCAGAATGCTCCAAAAAGGATTGTTTCTTTTTTTTTTTTGTGACCCCAAGTCCCAGCAAGCCATTGTCGATAAACAATTCTGGAGAGTCGGCCCTTGTGAATTCAATGTCATCCCCTGGTCACTCGAAGTCACCCACAATGAAGTCCTGGCGTTATCAAGCCCTAGATGGTTGATTATCAATAATCTCCTGCCCTATCTATTGAATCTCCTACCCCACGCTCTTGAACCAGTGGGTAGGGTTTTAAAAATTAATCAATCCAACGTCCTTATCCCTAATACCAACGTTAGTCCTCATTTCTATCAAACCAGGCATTGATATTCCAGAAACCCTACATTTTGACCTGGGTAATTCTCTCGTTTGTTGCCCTATCACCTTTTTGGGTGGAGTTAACAGTTGCTACTTATGCAGGAAGGAGGGCCACAAAAAGAAAGACTGCCCTATTCTTATAAAACGTGCTTTCCCCACTCCTAAGCCTCCCCCTGCCCCTGGGGCTAAACATAAGGTATCTTCTCAGGAGAAAACCAACTATAAACCCAGCACCTGAGTCGATACTGTCATCCCAAAAGAAATTATCCTCCTCCCCTAAGTGGATGCACGTCCTTATCCCTAATACCGACGTTAGAGTCCTCATTTCCATCAAACAAGGCATTGATATTCCAGAAACCCTACATTTTGACTTGGGTAATTCTCTCGTTTGTTGCCCTGTCACCTTTCTAGGTGGAGTTAAAGGTTGCTACTTATGCAGGAAGGAGGGCCACAAAAAGAAAGATTGTCCTATTCTTATAAAACATACTTTCCCCACTGCTAAGCCTCCCCCTGCCCCTGGGCTAAACATAAGGTATCTTCTCCGGAGAAAACCAAAGTTATAAACCCAACGATACTGTCATCCCAAAAGAAATTATCCTCGTCCCCTGAGTGGATGCAAGAGTCTGCAAACCTAAGCGCCACTCTAGATAAACTTAAAGGCCACTTTGATAAACAACCTGACCCCCCTCTCTCGAACTCTGAAGTCCCTAATGCTTTTCTGGAACTTCCCAAGGTTGATGACCTAGATTTTGGATTGAATGACAAGAATCTCAAGCCAAAACATAGAACTCAGAATGCCGAGCAGATTGTTATTGGAAGGATTAGAGACAAAGCAGAGAAAGCTAAAGCACACCCTTAACACAAATGGAAGATCTATTCTATCCTCCCCTAGGTCAAGGTTCTTCCTTTGCCCCGAATATATCCCTGGCTCTATCCTTAGACAGGGAGGGTAACCCTAGATATCCCTCTCTGCCCTCTACCCCCCTAGAGGACATGTTATGTCCTGATCAAGACAGTGAATTAGGGGAGGGCCCTTCTTCACCTAGTAAGAACCTTAATGAATTCTCTGTTGTGATTATCCCTGCACCCCCTCCCCTTCCACCACCACCTGGTCAATGGAAATATGAGCCTAGGTTGAGGTGGAGGACAGAGAAATCTATATTGTCTAAGGATAGAACAAGAATGGAGAATGAGCTAAGGAAGGACCTTGAGTTGGAGGAAGGAGAGATTGGTATAGTTCAAGATGTCCCCTCTAATATTGAGGTGGAAAATTGTCTTTGTTGCTAACCCAGGTAAGGTACACAAAAAGAATAGCAAACCTCTGAAGAAAGATCCCTTAGAATTTGTTGATGGGGTCAATATAAAGAGGACAAGAGGGAGACCTCTTCTCCTCAGTGGCAACTCTAAACCATCCAAGGCCCCAAGGAATGATATCCCACAGTGCTTCAAAGGATTTCGGATCCCCATGGAAACTGACAAATAGGAGTTCATCATGATATTAAACTGTACATCTTGGAATGTTAGAGGTTTGGAAACCTCTGACAGAAAACATGTGGTCAAGAGGCTTCTTAATCTACACAAAAATTTGGATATTCTCATGCTCCAAGAGGTAAAGGTAGTTGGATTTGCACTTGATATTACCCTAAAATGCATCTGGAAGGATGCAAATGTCTACTCTACTAAGCACCCAAGGGGTAAAGGTGGGACCTCTATCTTGATTGGTCCAGTTTGGAGGAAGATTGTTCAAGAATGGGGAGTTTCTCCCTGCAACAGGGCAGTATGGGTCAAACTCAAGGTTTATGATTCTGAATTTGGGGTGTGCTCGGTTTATGCTCCCAATGATCATATTGAGAGAATTTTTCTCTGGAAATGGATCTCAGATCTCTACAATATTCCTTGGATACTAGCTGGTGATTTCAATATGATAGAAAGGGCTCAAGATAAAGTGGCAGGGCTAAAGTTTGAATGGAAAGGTAACGAACCTCTCTATTGGAACAAGATGGTGAACAAACTGAATTTATTTGACCCCTTAGCAGAAAAGAAGGGGGAATCTAAAGGGGTTTGGTATACATGGTCCAACTATCAGAAAGGAGATAGAAGGATCTATTCTAGATTGGACAGATTCTACTTAAACAAACAGTTCTTCAATTGTCCTCCTTCTCCTAATGATAACTGTGTAAAGGTCTTCCCTTTCACACTCTCTGACCATCATCCTATTATCTCCTCCATCCAATTGATCCTAGATCATGGAAGTATGACAAGTAAGAAACAAGGTTTTGCCCTAAACTCTTCTCTTCTTAAAGATGAAGATGTGTAGGCAACGGTCAGAATCATTGCCTGGTACAACAATCAGATTGCTCACCATGAATTTGATGTTACAGATGGGCCCAAACTATTGAGTCTTGGCAAAAGATGCTTAAGGTTGTAGGCAAGAAAAGAGCTAAAGATGCTAGAGGGGCAGAGTACAGATGAGTTGAAGTCTTGCAAGAATCTGAAATGCTTCTCAAGCACTCCCCCTCTGACCCAAGTTTACTAGACAAGGTGATGCTTTGTAGAGACTCTCTCAAGAAACTACACAATGCTAGGACCAGAGGTGCAAGTGTTAGAGCCAGAATCAACTGGCTTAATTTGGGGGACAAAGGATCCAAATTTTTCTTTCACACTCTAAAGAAGGAAGCGAGAGATAGGATTCTGTATCAGGGATCAAGACCAGACTATCACATCCCAAGGGGAGATAGTGGAGACCTTCTCTAAGTTTTATAGGGACTTGTTTGCCTCAGAAGATGTTGGAAGCTCTATGGAGTCTGCTAGACGAAAGATAAGAGGAATCATTCCTAAGAAGGTGATAGAGGGAGACATAGCAATGATAGACAAAGAGCTCTCAGAAGATGAAGTCAAAAACCCCATTTTGAAAATGGCCAATGATAAGGCCACTAGACCAGATGGACTATATATTGAATTTTTTAAGACCAATATTTACTGGATTGGTAGTAGTCTACTCAACATATACAATGAGGGCATTGCAGCAGGTACTCTTGGATCTGATATTAATGCTGGCCTTATCAAGCTGATTCTTAAAGGACACAGACTTCTTATTAAGAACAGGAGGCCCATTAGCCTCCTTAATGTGGTATACAAAGTTCTAGCAAAAACACCGGCCCTTAGAATTGAGAAATTGCTTCCTAAGGTGATTAACAACACTCAAACTGGATTTGTTAAGGGGAGGTACATATTGGAAAACCTTATTACCTGTTGGGAATCAATGGAGTTGGCCAAAGTATTTGGACAGCAAGGTGTTATGCTACTCATTGATTATGAAAAAGCCTATGATCGGATTCAATGGAAATACATTCTGATGATGCTGGAAGCACTAGGATTCCCACCCTACTTCTGTAATATGGTATCTACTCTTCTCCAAGGAGCCAGGGTGGCAATGGAAGTCAACGGAGTTAGATCCGACTTTTTTCAACTATCTAGATCCATCAGGCAAGGGTGCCCCCTTGCCCCCTCCCTATTTGTCATTGTTGCAGACTCCCTCCATAACCTCCTTAGAGATGACTATCTCTCCCCAAAAGTGAGGTATTCTCCTCCCCAATGATCAAGAAGTCTCCAACATTCAATTTGTTGATGACACCTCCATCCTCTTGCACCTTGATGAAAACAACATGGTCAATCTCATGACCAAAATAGAATTGTTCTGCTTAGCCTCTGGTAGTAAAGTATCCCTTTCCAAATCTATTATGTTGGGTTGGGATCAAAATCCCACAACTTGGTGGGGCGAGTTCGCGTTTGAATGGGGGGTCCTGATCATTGAAATGTCCCAAACCGGTATTTTCCCGATTTTTCCACAAATATATCTCATGCAGATTTAAACAAATAAATGCATGCAATAAACCAATGATTCAACAACAATAACCAGCAATATATTCCATGAAAACCCTTAGCAAATATTATTGCGTTATACAACAGCAATACAATAACAATGGGATTTCTCACAATCCAAATCCGAACTACAATATGCAACAGAATATCAAATAACAAAAAGAACCTAGAAATGCAATGGAGAACTCTGTTGTGAATCCACCCTCGAGATGAACGGGTTTCCGTCTAATCCACCGAGAAAGCCTGAAGGTTTTCGTCCTCAGGTTTCAGAATCGAAAGCTGAAGCTTCCTGGATTCTCCAAGAGAAATAAATTCATAAATTAAGCATATCTCAAATGAGCCTCCATTCCTTCTTTTAAAGCAATAGTCGTGACTCTTCAGTTTCCCTTCTCTGTCTTTTCATATTCTCACATTTTGTCACTTTAAAGTAATACATCCATTTAATAATAAAATAAGAAATCTTCTGGCATTAAAATGGATGACCAAACGAACTCGGAATAAGACATGTGATAGCTTGTCGGAAAGCTCTCGGCGATACGCTCCAAGTCCAATACTGAAATGCCACGAAGACTGAACTCTGAAGACTTCCTATAAATAGTAAGTATCTGGAAACCCTGCGGAAACTACTCTGATTGGCCTGAAACTGGAATTATCTAGGCCAAATATCACATTGATCCAAATAAAGTGCTAGTTAGCCCACTGGACCATGATGAAATGGCTAACGACGCAGCAGAAATAATGTGCCAGAAAAGGGGACATTACAATCATGTAGTAAGGTATCTGGGTATTCCATTTGCAGTTAACCCCAATATTAGTGAGATGTGGTGTCGGGTCAATGAAAGGATTGTTAAGAAATTGAACAAATGGGACAGAAACCTCCTCTCATTCCCTGGCAGATTCCAAGTTTATCAGAAAATCCTATCCTCCTAAACAATTTACTTCTCCTTTGTGTGGCTATTCAATCAACAACAATTCAACTATATTCAGAAATTTGTCAGAGACTTTCTCTGGTCAAATGGAAGACGTAATAAAAGGATGCATGTTGTTCCATGGGAATGGTGTAGCAAAGAGAAAGCTTGGGGTGGTCTCAGCCTTAAGGATCTAAGGACTCAAGGTATAGCCTTAGTTGTTAAAATGGATTGCAAAGGCAGTCACAGGGGAGGAACCTTGGAAGGTCTTAATTAGGAATAATTTGTCTCGGGCTCATCCTAGCAACTCCAAAGCTTGGAACAACCTATGCTTCACTAATCTTCTTACAATTGAAACCAATGTGGTTGTTCAAGGATCTAATGTCTTCAAAACCATTTGGAAGAGCTGGAAATATGTGAAACAATTTCTGGGTAATATTGGACCATCTGAAAGTAATGGTATAATCTGTGGCAATAAATCAGTTTGGTGGAGTCTCAAACATGGCAATAAGCCCTTGGCACTTCTACAAGGTTGTTCAACAAAGAAATGGGCAGAAAAAGGTATTATTACCTTCAATGATAATCTACAGCAGGGGAAATTAATTTCTTGGGAGCAAATTGAACCAGAGTTTAAAATTCCCAAGTGTCAGTGGAGAACATACTCCCTACTTTCTGCTTCCCTCAATAGCTTAGGTTCCTTTAGTGGTTGTTGCATCCCTAACTGCTACTCCTTCTAGCTCTCTTGGTCTGATAGCACTTCCCTCCATCTTGTTAAATCCATATACATCTATCACCTTCTTACTATCATCCCTGATATTTTGTCTCATGTCAATTCCAGATGGCATCTTGAAGTTCAACAATCTGAATGGAACAAATTCTTTGCACTCTTATGGAGTAGGCCTTTGGAACCCAAAATTACATGCTTTCTGTGGAAACTCCTTCTGCATAAACTGCCCTTTAAGAAACCTGGGGATGAGCCTAATCTTTGTACAGTCTGCAAGCACCAGGAATCAGTGATGCATGTTTTCTTTGAGTGTCTCTTTGCCTCTGAAGTTTGGGATTTGTTTGGCCTTTCCTTCAATGTGCATTTTAATACTTTAAATGTTATCTCAAGGAACATTAGTAGCAACGAATTTTGTAACACTCTCTGGTCCATTCTCTCTTTTGTTATATTGTGGATTATTTGGAAGGCTCAGAATAATGATGTGCTTGCAAGAAAGGACAAGAACCTTACCGAGTCTCGTAGGAGGCTCATCTATCTTGATGTTGCCATCCAGGTCACCACGGTGATTAAGATGAAGGAGACCAAATTCCTCCAAATCCCGAGGGATGGGAAGACTACCATTGATAAGGCAGACATTGCACATGGTTACACCACTATGAAGGCCAAAGGGAACTTTAAGGTCAGTCTTGCTGAATTTATTCAGCAGTTGAAGCAGTCTGGACAGGAAGGACAGTACGGAGCAACCAAAGGGAGTAAAGGACCAGGGATACATACCCCATGAGATCATAGGGTACAATGCAGTCTCCCCAGATTCGAATGATGCTGAATCAGACCAAGAGACATAATCTGAATAGTCAGATATAGTTACTTTTAGTAGTTGTTTTTTTGATATACCAATATTGTTAATTGTAATAGATATTAAGTTAAACTGATCGCAGTATCACTGTGGATCTCTAGAGGTACTTGGTATTTCTTTTTGCTCTCACAGTTCTGATGTAAACTCTTCATTAGCTTTTGATATGCAATAGAAAGAAAAAAATATCCTCTGCAATACAATTAATACAACCAAGAATGGCAATTTTCTCTAATGGCGTGAAGCCAATTATCCAATTTTGACAAATGATAAGCAATCTATAGGTTCTTAGACCTTTTGAACACAATAATAAGATCGAATTTGAACCAAAATGCTCAAAAGGATTAATTACCCACCTCCCAACTTCAAAGCCTTCTAGACATAGCCTTCTCTATCCAATTTGGATGCAACAAAATATAAAGTTGATTTTCTCACATCCTCTAGTTTCAATGTTATATACAAATTAGCTCGATCAAGCTATAAATTGTTGGGTGTGAAAAGGACCTAAAACCACAAAGAGAAATCCCCAATACTAATACTTCTATTAAGTTTTTTTTATCCTATAAATCATCATTCTATACAAGAAAAAGGCATGCTCAAATTTTCAAAAAAAAAGAAATACAAGATATGCAACCAACATCTTTCAAAAAACTAACATGTAGCAATTTTACAAACTCTAAATACCACGCAAGGATTAATATAAAATATCACAATACCATGTAATATTTGAAAATAGAGATAGGCCTCCAAGATCAAAGAATTCAATTAAAATACAAGAGAGATCCAAAATAAAAATAAAATAAATTTATTCAATCAAAAGGTGCAAGCATACGATAATTTGGATGGAGAGTGTGGTGTTGCAGAGGATAAGTGCTCGCAGGAGAACAAGCCACACGAGGGAGGGCCTATCAGCCCTAGTCATTATCTACTTTGTCTCCTCCTTTTTGCTGCTAGTCGTGTCCTTTTGTTGCATGGTTCCTTGTGGGGCATTGGGGGTTTCTGATCAAGGTTCTTTTCTTGCAATTGTTGCATTTAAGAGTGTGGTTTGGGGTTCAAAGTGTGTCTTAGGCGAGGGCTTTTCCTTTGTTTGTTGTGTTTGATGGATTTGGCTAGCGAGCCTCTGAAGATTAATGGATGCCTTGAAATGAGCCAAGAGAGGCCTATTCCAATTATCCAACTGTACTCAGTGGAGAAGATGTTCATTATCTAACAAATCATGTTCTTATTTTCAAATTTTTGGGCATTAGAGTTTCTCTTCCCTTTCTGGATTCATGGGCCCCTCGTACCTGGAACCCCAAGGGGGTAATGGAGGTGATGCTGGCAGCAAACAATTATTTGATGGTTACTTTTTCTTGCTTGGCTGATTGCAATAGGGCCTTTGAGGGAGGGCCTTATTTTCACAACCAAATTGGACTTTTCATCAAGCCATGGCATGTTGATTTTAATCTTGCTAATGAGTTCCCTTCAAGGATGTCGGTTTGGTTGCGGCTTCCCTCTTTCCCCCTAGAATTTTAGAGAAAAGATATCTTTCACATACTCTCTTTTTTACTTAGCAAACCAATAGATCCTTCTCAAACACATAATGGGTAAAAAAGGAATTTATTAATGCTCATATTTGCTTTGAAAATTATTTAAATAGCCCTCTGTCGGATTCTTTGGAAATCTACCTTGGATCCACCTCTTGGATTCAATAGTTAGATTACAAGGTTCTCCCTTTCCACCGTCGTATTTGCCATGAGTATGGAAACTTGCAAAGGAAGAGTCCTAAATTTCTCTCTTAAGGGCCGCTACCAACAGGCCTTCTCGCCTGATGCCTAAGGTGGACAAAGGGAATGCTCCTCTTTTGGAGGAGGAAACAAACAAGGCTTCATTCTTGTAAAATCTCGAAAGAGTATAGTACAGAAGAGGATCCTTAAGGATAGATAGGGTGATGAGATATTTAAAAGATTTAATGTTTTAGAAGGTTTCGATCGGCATGAGATGGTTGCGACAGGGTTGCTCCCTAAATCTAGTCCAGTTGGATTGACTCAGGGAATGCGGAGGGGGAAGACAAGCAAGATAGCTTAGAGGTTGATTTGCCAATAACACAAATGGATACAAATCAAGATCCAATGGCTAGTTCTATTTTTGGTAAGGATTCGGCTTTGGTGTTTCATGCCCCTATTTTGGAGAAGGCGGGTGTGGATTTAGAAAAGGGTAATAAAGCCCCACCCATTTTACGTCTACTACAAGAAAAGAGCTCCAAAGAAGGCTCCTAAGGGGCAGGAAAAATATCAGGATAAAATGAAATTAATCGGTGAGAATAGGGTTGAATCAAGGTCAATCAAGACCATTGATTCACACTTTTCCAATTCTCAAAAATGATTATTCTATCTGGCAATGCAACGGAGCTGAACAATACCCCCAGACAAAAGATTGTTTGAAATTTGATGAAGGTGCATTCTCTTGATGTTGTGTTTATTCAAAAATCCAAATTGCCAATGGAAACTGTGACCAACATTGTAATGTCCCCAAATTATGAGTATCCAAATTTTGCCCTAGATCACATTTTTTGTCAAACAAGTAGGGTTTAAGAGATACCTTTCACTTTTATTGAATCCCTGCAACACAGTTAGGGTTTATTTATAATCATAATTCATAATTAGACTTCTTCAAAAACAAATATGATCAAATCTATAGATTTCAAAGATTAACATTAAGGTGACCCAACCATAAAAGTCTTAAGGTAGGGTGATTTGATGAGGTGCCCCAGAAACCTCCTACCCTAGGCCCAAGAGCAAATATACCACCCCCCTTGGTCTCATGTGGCCCGTGCCATACATATGAGGTGGGCTACCTAGTATGGGGTCCTATCACCGTTCTCCTTCATCTCGCCACTCCTAGCTTGTCTTCAAACGATTGAACACCTATTCACCATGGTAAGGATTGTGGGTATCATTCAAAGCAGGGTGCCCCAAGATCCTTCCTAAGCCCAAAGGCAGTCAAGTTTGTCACCCTTTAGCCTCATCAAGACTCTTCGTTCACAACCATGAGGTGAGGTGCTTAGAAGGTGACCTCATCACTGTTCTCCCAACGGTGACTACCTTAGTTCCCCCTACCATTGCTAATTCCAACAGTCAGAAGGCATACATGATATTTCACACATAACTCTATATTACAAAATTCAAGAATCAGCAGATGAAATGCATATTAGATCACAGACATGCAGATGTATATAATTCTATATGTATATCTATGAGTAAGTTGTCCCATACAACGATCATATTCCTGAAATAGTAAAGCAAGATGGATGGATGTATGTATGTATGTATGTATGTATGTATGTATGTATGTATATATGGATGGATGGATGGATGGATGTATGCATGCATTTAAGTATGCATGTATGTATGTATATAAAATCAGTGATATGAAGACTATCTATATACACATTTGTATATGCATTTAATATAAACAACACTCAACACCATAATTCTAGTCACATATTTAATTCAGTAAAAACGGTCATAAACAACTCTCATATGTAAGATATTACCACACAATGCTTCTCACCCAGATCGCAAGTCTAAATTGAAGTCTGTTCTTAATCCTTTTTATTTTTCCTTCACTTCCGATGATTGAATGATTAATACAGACTGGTTGAATTGATTGAAGAATTGATTGCAGGTCTATTTTCTTGATTCCCAATTGGCATTTGATAAATGATAGAATGATTTCCTTTGATTCGATGATTTGATATGCTAGTGAATGATGATTGATTGAATGTGGAATTTATGGACTAAGGAGAAATGATTGAGTGAGTGTTGAATTTGATGTATTGGTGAGTGATGATAGATAAATGATCCTTGAATACTTGGAATGATCTCTCCTTTATACATTATTGGTCAAAGGGTCACCACCTTTAATAAGAATTGAGACACTACTTTCCATTGCGGCCTTTGAGAATAATATATCATTCCTCAACTTTGTCTCCCTTGGATGCCCTCCTCAAATGAAACCTTCTCCTCTTTATACCTTTCAATGTGAGGAAGAGTCATATATCTCTTCACCATATCTGCCCCTTGAAATGGTCACACCCTTTCACAATTTCCACCCATGGAAAGGGACACAACCCTTCATCATTGCTGCCCATTTGGAAGTTACTTCCATATTCTCTTTCCCTTCCTCATTCTTCTTCCATTAATCCTTCCTTAAATCCTATGCTCCCCTTTATGCAAATAGGAACTGTCTTATATCTCTGAACAAAAATTACTATGATTACCTTCCCTGTGATGATCCCTTCTTCCATGCCTTCAACAAATGACTGTCCCTCCTATTTATATCATCATGATGGGAGAGTCGCAACCTTTCATTAATACAACCTTTCAAGAGAGTCACAAACCTTCATCCTTTATGCCCTTTGAAAGATTTACAACCTTTCATAACTACCACCTTTCAGGAGAGTCACAATCCTTTACAACTTTTGCCTTTTGAAGAAGTCACTTCCTTATTCTTTCTTCTCCATTAATTCTCTCTTGATTCACACCTTCAAACTATGTCTTCTCTTTATACTTCTCCTTTAAGTATGTCCTTCTCAATTTAGATCAGCATATTCCATTATATCTTCAAATATTCCTTCTTTATATTTGCATATACTCTCCATACAATTCTGCTATTAACTCTTCTTACAGTTATGCCTTCAACCTCTCTTTGATGGCAATCCCTTTTATCTTCTCCTTTGCATATCTGCAAATGTAAGTCTGATATAAACTCTTGCTCCCCTCAAATGCACTCTACAACTTCTTAATATATCTTCTCAAGAGTGGTATCTCTTCTACTTTTAATTTGCTCCTCAACTAATCTTAATTGTTGCTCTTATTTCTAATTCAGATTTATCTCTGAATTTTTCTCCATTTCCAACCTGATTATTCCATATTTCATTTTCCAATTTTCCTTGTTCTGTCCTATTGTGAGGTTTTCACACCATCACCCCCTCTTTGAACTTGCCCTGGCAGTGCTTCTCTGGGTTGAGATTGAGAATTTGAGAGTGAGATGGTTTTGGACTCCAAGTCTAATTGATTCCCCCTTTTTGCTTGGTGATTATGATGGAGATTTTGAACATAAATGATAATGATTTGCAAGATTGAAACTTTGGATGTCTGATAATTTTCTGAGAAAAGCGATTTTATATATCCAAATTAAAGATTTGGATTAGGGGATTGATTTTGTGATAATGGCGAAAATTCTGGAAATTTCGAGCTTAAGTGTGAAAATTGGATTTTTCTAAATTGGAATTTTGGTCTTCCAGCTTTGGCATTTTCGGCCAGCAGGCTCTTGCAAGTTTGATTTTTGGCAAGCCCATCCATGCAAATTTAATTTCTCGGCGTGATAGTTCATACAAGTTGCAATCTTGGCATGGTGATTATGTCATTTTTTCGACATGATTTTGGGAGTTGGAATTCTAACTTGCAATTTTTGGAGTAAATTTGAGCATTAGATGTGAAATCGATCTTGGATGGGAGTTTGGAAATTTGCCTAAGTCTTGAATTTATGGCGTGGTGGTTCATGCAAGTATTTCATTTCTGGCGAGCTAGTCCTTACAAGTTTTATTTTCAGCAAGCTCACCCTTACGCATTTTTTACATCATGACCACCTCACCTCTAATTTTGGGTGGCCAACTTGGTGCAAAATTTGGAGTTGGGGATGGTGTTTGTGTTGAATTTTGACATGGCTTGAGTGGTGAAATATTTTTTCGAGAAAATCGATTTTGGCTAAGGCATTTTAATTATTTTGATCTTACAAGGCAGATCTGGAAATAAAGTTGAAAATCGAAATTGTGCTTAAAATTTGGGCAAGGTGCTTGGTGCGAGATAAATTCTTGGCATGATGGTTCTTACAAGTTTTAATTTCTGGCAAGCCAACCAATACAAGTTTTAATTTCTGGCATGGCAACCCATACAAGTTTCAATTTCTGGCAGGCCAACCCATACGAGTTTTAATCTTGGCAAGGCAACTACTACATCAACTTTGATTCTTGGCTTGGTGGTTCTGACAGGACCTATTCTTGGCAACCCAACCTTGACATCATTGTATTTTTTTCAACTTGCTGATTATAACATGCTTTCACACCTTGGGCAATTTCGAATTTTGTGCCAAATTGGATCCACAAGCTAGACGTTTCTTCTAGCCCCAAGCCTTTGTTAATCTAGATGCAAATTTTAAACCCTCTTCCTTGGCAATTTGAAAATTAATTAAGGGCTTACATGCTTGCAATTTGAATTTTAATCCCCAAGTCGGCCCATGTACCAAGGTGGCTGGGATCTCAATGTCTATTTTAATCCAAAGGGTTCTAATTTAATTTAAATCTTTTAAACCCTCCATGCAAGTCGTCCCTCTTTGGGCAATTAAGTGGGTATTTAAGAGGCATTTTGAATTTCATTTCAAACACAAAAAAGAGCGATTTCTCTGATTTTTCTTGCAGGTTCGAATTTCTCCAGAACTGGGCGATTTTATGTGGTGGAGAAGACTCCATTTGGCAGCGAATTTTATCCCCTAGGGTCTGAAATTTCATTTTCAGATTGGGGCAATTTCTTTCCAAGGTATTTCAAGCCCCCTTTCATAGCATTTTCCATCCTACATTTGCAGAATTCAGTGGTGGAAAGCAGCGATCAGAATTTGGCATCATCTCAAGACCCTGAGTACAAGCAAACAGCAGCCTAGGGAATCCATTTTCATCATCCATATGCAGACCTGATCATTCAAACGGCGAATTTGATCTGCCAGCTAGGCATATTTGGTGATTGATAGGAAGCAATTTGATTTTGAAAAGAATTTGACAACAATCCCGGGCCTTCATTTCATGACAATCTTATGCTAGGACATCCGAATTTGAGCATTTCACATTCAGATCTGAGACTGGAGATGGCAAATTTTCACCAGAAGGTTGAAGGATTCGATACTTAATGAGCAACTTTCCCAATCAAGCAAGGTGTTGGCGATCCATTTACAGGCCCTAAACAAAATTATAACTCCTTGGAAGTATCTGAATTTGAATGCATAGGTCTCAGATCAGATTTCAAGGGTTGGCGAATTCATTGTTTTGGAGGGTAGTCAAAAACAATTTTGTGTCCTATCACCTCTGCCTAATCATCTAGGGGCTGGAAGCAATCATCCTTTCAATTTGGAGGCATAGAAGGGAGCTAGAAATCAGCATCTTGTTGGAGCTTCACACTTGGATACCACTTCCACTTCCTAAGTGGACTGACTTGAACACAAACAGCGATTTGGTTGTTTTTATTTTTGTTTTCAATCTCTTGCAAGAGAAGGTATGAGGGATGCAAGCTAGAGGCACCTTGTAAGGGTTTGAATTTTGGTGTTGAATTTGATTTTGAGGAGGGTCCTCCATTGATCGAAGTTCACCAAAGAAGTGGTGAACTTTCCTTGGTCTCTTGTTGCTTTCTTAGCGTAGTGTTGTTACTTTCAATTCCTAATTGACTAATCAAACTAAGTAACACACTAATACAAATAAGTTAACAATCAAATGCAAATTCGAAGTTAACTAGTTGGCAAGGGTAAGCGGACATCAATTTTGACAATTAATGCTAATGGTAATCAATGAACAACTCACGGAAAATTTCTAACTTGGCAATAAAGGGGAAATCAATGACAATCTAAGTTGGAACCAATCTAAGGTTTAAGTGATCAAGTTAATTGAACTCAACAACATGGCAATCTTATCTCAATTGACTTAATCAAATTTTCAAGTTATAATTGGCAATATCTTATTTCAATCAAGTGTAGTAATTCCAGCTTTGTGGTTTTTGTAGGTAGGAGCATGGCTGATTCTGCCCCCTCTAAGGGACAACGACTGGCTCAACTCAATAAAGATAAGAAGGATATGATGCCTAAGTCTCTCTTTCCATCCAAAAACAAGAAGGTTGGGATACCAACCTGGGGCCAGTGAGCTTAGTGCAGATAAGGATAGATTGACAAGAGGCGATCCCTCAAGGCTTGTTAGGAAGATGTTTCGGAATGGAATCATACAAGCAGCTCCTTTCCCTCCTACCTTGCCATGTCCAGAGTTAATATTGGAATGTGCAACTCGCTATGACTACCAATCAAAATCAGTTTGTTATGGCGAAGACAAGAGGGTACTTGCTAATCTAAGTGACCAAGCCATTGAAGAAGTATTTCGTATCCCACACCATAAGGCTGGCACTTTCATGACAAAGGATCAAGCAACCAAGCATTTCAAGGACAACACTTATCACTATCTGGCCCTCTTATGTAAGGAATGGTTGAAGGAACCGAGGAAGCCACATTCAAGATTGCCTAAGTTCACAAGATCAGATTTCAAGGAGGAGTATGTTGATCTCATCCTGATGTTAGGTAGAGTCATGGGTATTCCACAAGCTGCATTACTTAGACCATAGATGTACTACTTTATTGAGAATATAGCAAGTGGAGAGGTAATGTTTGATTGGGAGCAGATCATAAGTGAGAATTTGGATCTCCAACTGAGATTGGTGCAAGACTCGAAGACATTCTACATGGGATCCTTCCTTTTTTACATGATAGTAGGCTTGTATCAACATCCAAGATTGAAAGCTTTAGGCGAAGTAGGGAAGGAGGCAGGACAATATGTGGTGCATGAGTGCTACCCACAACTCCATCTACACAACACCAAACACTTCAAGATATTATATGATGAAGATAGTAAGAACACTACAGGAGGCTCCTCATAAGCAGCTCACTCCCGATGCAAAAAGTTGATAAAGAAGTATGGTTGTTGGTACATCCAATTTCAGAGATTTACCTATATCAGGATTGCAGGAAGTACATATTGGCCGAAGAAGCTTCCAAGGTACCCACTAGACAGATCGGTAGTGTTGGAAGTAGCTAGGTAGCTTGGCCACTATGACAAGATTGCAGAAGAACAAGACAGGGGTTGTGTTTCCACTTCAAGCAGCAGCGAACAATTGCCACAATCCTACTGCCATGGTAGCAGCGGAAGTAGAGTTAGAGTTTTATGCCTTGGCACTTTATGAGGAAAGACAAAGCTTTGATCCCAACAAGCAAATCAAGACAGCTTATGGAAGTACATACAGACATATTCACCATATTGAGGATTATTGGGCTAATGCGGTTGATGATTTTGAAGTGAGGAAAAGAGTCTTCTATAGACTTACAATGGATATGATGAGGAATTACATATGGAGAGGACTCAACATTCTAGATCAACTAGAGGATGATAAAAGGACATTGAGTGTGGAATATGAATCAATAAAGAGACATGAATTGGAGCATATAGAGTGGGATAACAATCAGGAACCTTCCTTGGAGGCAGTGATGAAATCAGTGGATTTATACACCAAGGATTGGTTCAATAGGAGGATGGCTCAATTGCAGGCAGGGGGTGCCCCTCTCACATATGAGAAGATGAAGTTAGTAGAAGAGGTTCCAAAAGAATCTTCTGGACAGCATACGGATGTTGGCGACAGGCAGGCAATGGCAAGTAACAAACAGAGGAAGGAGGTGGAGAGTTCAAAAGGGAAAGAAAAAGAATGTGATGAACCACCAACAAAAAAGTAGAACTTGAATGTTGTACCATCCAGAGAGAGTGCCACTTCAGTTCAAAACGAAATTGCTAGAGATATAGAAGAGGAAACTTCACTCGAAGTAAGTTCAGAATCATCCTGGGGTTTCAGCTACAGTTTAGATTACTCTCCACTTACACATAATCAGATGGCCAGAGGTTCTTCTGCCCCAGAGAATAGAGAAGTTAAAACAATTGATTTAGATGCCCTATCAGTTGATGTTGGAAGTCAAGCATCAAAGAGGACTGATGAGGCTATACCTGTGGCAGACGAGCCAAATTTAGAAGTAGGAAGGTGTACAGCGCCAACATGGTTGAGAGAGCTCGTCAAGCCTAGGGGGGAGGTTGCACCAGTGCGGCCAATTGAGAATATTGAAGAGATTGTGGATGAAGTAATTGAGAAAGAGGGCCAGCTTGCGGGGACTATGGCAGAGATTATCAGAGGTGATTCAGGCACTCGCAAGGTTCAAATTGTTATTCCCAAGGTAAACAAAGCAGTTGATGATATCCAGGCCCATGAGTATGAGATAGTTGAGCATGAGCTGGGAATTACCACGAAAGAGATAGACTGTGAGAAACTCCACGAAGGCATTCGTGCTCTCAAGGAGAAGTTAGAGAATGAAATTAAAGAAAGAACAAGTATAAGGAGGAAAATCAGAGGTTAAAGGCTTACTACAGGGATGCTTGCAGACCAATCCAGCAGATAGATCATACAGTCATGTCACCACTTGCATTGGGGCAAGGAGATATTAATGATATGGAGAATGTGGGGGTCACTCTACAAGAGACTAGATCTTGGGTTGACAAGATTAGTTAGATAGTATTGGCTTTCTTACCAGGATTCGTGGAACAGTTCCAAGCATTTATAGCTCTCAGAGCTAGGTTCCACGCCTTCAATGACATTTGGAGGGATTTCCTCCTAGTCATGGACAAGACTATTCCCCAGCTGCAGGCTATGATTGACACTCCAGAGAGATTGTTGGAAAGGAATAAAGTGATTAAGGCAGGTGAGAAGGACATCCTTGAGACATGGTATTTCACCTTACTCCACAAACCGGAGGTGTTAGGAGTCATGAATGATATCACTCATCTTAGCGTTGTTCATAGCAATATATCAAGTACTTTAAGTGCAACAGGTGTTGCCTTTAACATTGAAGACATCAGAGAGGACAACGTGGATACAGAGACTTTAACTGAGAGGTTGAGATCTTTTGGAGGAGCTATTATCACAGAAGAACATTTGGGGGCTCTTTCATCTCTCAAGTTTCTCATGAATTTCAGTATGGATGGCTTAGCTGAGCAAGAAAAGACACTTGTTACAACGAAGGAGATGGATGCAGCTGAGAGGAGAATTCGATACACCCCTTACCCTTCTTTGGAAGAGGTCAACAATATGTTGGCCAAGCTCGTTGATTTGGCCAGAAGGATGAAAGACAAAGGAAAGAATATCTTAGATGATCACTTGATGTGAGCCCATGTGGCTATTTGCTTTCATGTTTGGGTGTGGGTAGGTGTTTGATTCTGATTGGCTGACCATTTGGTGTCATTTAATTGGTTGTCATCTTTGTAATTTTGCTATTGGTCCTTTGGTTGAGGTGTCCTCTTCTCATTGGCCAATGAGGTGGCAACCCTAATTAGGGTTTATGGGATTTAATCTCGGCCATTGATTCTGATTTAATCTTTGTCATTCATTGTACTTCAGCCTCCTATATAAGGCCATTTTCTCTCATTTGTAAAGGGGTTGGAGAAAATTGTTGCTAATATTGTTGATATTTATAGCATCGATCAGATAAAATATTGACCTTACAATAATAGATAAATTGTGAAATATATCAATAGATATTAATGATTATAATATATATATTTATTCATTTTTCAGTAAGATGTAAAAGTAGATGTCTTAAAACACCAATAGATGCAATTTGAGAATGCTAGAGAATATTTTAGTTTATCTGAAATTTTGAATAACTGAACAGTTAGCAGTGGGTCACTAAGCTTCTACTGGTAAATTACTTTGGTTGCCTTGATGAATAAAAACTACCTCTTTAAAGTATAGCCACCAGAGATTTGAGAGTAGATGAATAAAAACATATGTAAGTAACTTCTTAATTTAAATTTCTAATGTTTAGTATTTTTAATGTAACTATAAGATTAATACGAATAAGAAGAATATGAAATAATTCAAAATTACTTATAACCGTGTGGTGAGCAGAGTTGGTGTAGAAGATTCTTATTTTGCAGGGACAAAAAGGTATGTATTCATATGAATATAAACTGTAGATAATATTCTAACAGATAGAAT
>MU228157.1:1392776-1406620 GCA_018584345.1 Thuja plicata | reverse complement strand
GAAAATCATGGCCTCGGCCGTTTAATGATCAAAAAAAATATATATATATATATTTATTATTATTGATATCGATTATTTATATTTATTATCTAATGTATTATAGTAATCATTGTTATAATATAATAATGATAGTAATTATCATTATTATACTATAACTATTCTAATCTTATAATTCTAACGTATGCGATTTCTAATGTTGACCATAGTTATTAATAAACTATGCTTTACCAATCACTTAACATTGGATTGTAAATAGTGGTCGGCATATTAATAGACGTCGACGGTATATAGTGGTCGACACGTTAACATCGACGGTATATAGTGGTCGGCACGTTAACGTCGACAGCATATTATAAATCGTGGTTCGTATATTATGATGGATGCCATGTCATCGTATTATACTATAACGGGTTGTATGTGATATTTAACGGGTTGTATATTATTATGTGTTGTTAAGAACAGTCGCGGCTATGATAGGCATGACTCCTTGGGGAGTCATGTCTATCATAGACGCGACCCTTCTTTCAAAATACATAATATATATGGTGATCGATCTGTTTCATACTCACACCGAAATTGATACCGATTGATAAGTGTTGAGTACAGAAAACAGCAGTTCAGTTTAATATATATTTCCTCATCAAGCATATTCAAAATACAAGGTTATTGTATCTGCATACACTCAGATTTCTTCTTCTGCAAAATAACATTGATATTGTTAGAATAGACATTTATATATATTCAGCACTGCATCTATATATAGATTAAATTGAAATTTGAATAATAAGCTTGGGTTGATTTAACATGGTATCTGAGCTCTGGTAAAGGAAGATCCAAGAAGCTCTCAAACTTGAGAAATTCAATATCAATTGTAATCTATCACATTTCTATGGCAAGCGCTATCAGATTTGAAGATAGACTTGAAGGAGGAAACAATTTCTCATCATGGAAATTCAGAATCAAAATGATTTTAAAAGAAAATAAAGTCGAGTCATTTATAAAGGAGAAAGAAGAGCCAGAGAATGATCCCGAAAAATCCAATTGGATTGAAGGAAATGAAAAGGCTATGAAGATCATAGTTGATGGTGTTAGAGACCATATAGTGCCGATCCTAACAAAATATGAGACTGCCTATCATATGTTTAAATCACTCGAAAGAACGTATGAGATAAACAATGCTAGCAGAACCCTAGCCCTAAAGAGGGAAATTAATCATATAAGTATGAATAAAGGAGAATCGATCAATGCGTACTTTATAAGAATTTCCACTCTAAGGGATGAATTAGCGGTACTTGGATATGCAATTCAAAGCAAAGAACTGACACTCATCGCACTAGATGGCCTACCAAACACTTGGGAGAGTTTTGTTCAAGGCATTAGTGCAAGGTCAAAATTTCCAAACTTCGATCGACTAAGGTCTGATTGTCTTCAGGAAGAGTCAAGACAAAACAAGAAAGGAATCAAACAAAAGAACATAGATGAAGATCTCCAAGTGTTAAATGTAAACTCTCACAAGAAAGGCGAAAAGAAACACTTTAAGAAGAGGAAGGACCATCATGAAAAAGGTTCATCTAAAAGGGATACTTCTCACATTCAATGTTTTAGATGTGATCAATATGGGCACCATGCAGGTAGATGTCCAGATAGAATTAAACAACTAGCTACATTTGCCAAAGTGAAAAAGAATAAAAAGGAGCATAATTCACCCTCTCTAACCAAGTATCCAACAAATCTAATACTTGGACAATAGACAGTGGATCATCAAGACACATCACTAGGTATAGAGAACTATTGGACTTTATGATAGAAGAAATTGATGAAGAGGTAACCATTGGAGAAGACTCTGCACATCCAGTAAAAGGTGTTGGGACCTGCACCATTAAGTTGAAGTCAGGTATGTCTATCCAACTCACCGGAGTTCTTTACGTTCCTGGCATCAAGAGGAACCTAGTCTCCATATCTGCACTTGAGGATAATGGGTATAGAGTAGTCTTCATGGATAGCAAAGTGTTGGCTTGGCCAAAGAATTCTTCTATCACGAAAGCAATAACTATAAGGCATAGGAAAGGTTACTTGTATGAGGTATGTACTGAACCTAATCTTGCACTGATTCATGAAATTGCAAACTCTAATGAGATATGGCATAGAAGATTAGGACATTTAAACTTTCATGCCTTATCTTCCATGGAAAAGTTAGTCAATGGCTTACCTAAGTTAAAGATATATCATTCAGGTACATGTAAGGGGTGTGCCCTAGGCAAGAATACTAAGGGTTCTTTTCAAAGTAGTTCTAGTAAAATAAGTAATGTTTTAGAACTAGTTCACTCTGACCTGTGTGGACCCATGTTTGTTTCTTCTGTGGGAGGGTTTCTATATTATGTAATATTTTGTTGATGACTTCTCCAGAAAAACCTGGATCTACTTCCTCAAATGTAAAGAATCAGAAGAGATCCTTAGGAAATTTAAGGAATTCAAATCCTTCACTGAAAACTCCTCTGGAAAGAAAATAAAAACCCTAAGAACTGATAATGGGAAGGAATACACCTCTGACATCTTTAGAGAATTTTGTAAAGAAGCTGGGATTAAGAGGGAGTTCATTGTTCCTTACAACCCTCAACAAAATGGGGTTGCTGAGAGGACAAATAGAACTATTGTAGAAGCAGCTAAAGTCATGCTCCTTGATCAAAATTTAGAAACCTATCTTTGGGCAGAAGCCTCTAACATTGTTGTATACATACAAAATAGATGTCCTCACTCTCATATTGAAGACAAAACTCCTGAAGAAGTTTTCACAGGTATAAAACCAGATATCACTCACTTAAGGGTATGGATGCCCTGTTTATTTTCATGTACCTAAAGAGAAGAGAACAAAACTAGAACCTTCTGGAAGAAAAGGAATCTTTGTTGGGTATAGTGAAACTTCTAAAGCCTATAGAGTATTTGTACCTAGACATGGTAATATTGAACTCAGTAGAGATGTAATATTTGAGGAAGACCTAGCCTTTAAAGGGCTAGAAACTCTATTGATTCATAAAGTAATACTCCACTTTTAGACTGAGAAGAGGATCTTGCTCCTGAGTTTCAGAGGGAGTATCCTGAAGAAGATGAAAATGAAGTACAAAACTCACCTCAAAAGAACATTAAGAAAAGACCACTTTGGGCCACCAAAACAATGGAAGAAGCAAAGAATTATGCAGCTCCTTCAGGGACCTTTAGAGAAAGTAAAAGACCCCAAAGATTTTCCAGCTATGTGGTTTTAATGAATGATCTCTCTAAGTCTGAACCTTATAATGCATCAGAAGCTCACAAGCACCAAGTATGGGAAGATGCCATGACACAAGAATACCAATCCATTTTAAAAAATGATGTTTGGGAAGTTGTTCCAAGACCAAAGGAAAAGTCTATTGTTTCATCCAAGTGGCTATTCAAAATCAAATATGCTGTAGACAGCAGCATAGAGAAACATAAAGCCAGATTTGTTGCCATAGGTTTCTCAGAGAAAGAAGGAATTGATTATGAGGAAACTTTTGCACCTGTTGCCAAATATACATTAGTCAGAGCAGTTCTAGCCACCACAGCAGCCAAAGGATGGAATGTTCATCAGATGGATGTAAAGACTGCATTCCTAAATGGGAAAATAGAGGAAGAAGTCTACTTAGAGCAACCAGAAGGATTTGAGATTCACACTGCAAAATCTCATGTGTGCAAATTGAAGAAAGCTATCTATGGACTTAAACATTCCCCCAGGGCATGGTATGAGAGAATCAATAGCTATCTCATAGAATTGGGATTTTCTAAGAATGATGCAGATCCAAATCTATACTTCAACCAAAGCAAAAGTGATATGTTAATATTAATCTTGTATGTTGATGATTTGTTAAATACAAGAGAAGATCAACTTATTGATCAATGTAAAAAGGACCTTGCTAAAGAGTTTGAAATGAAGGATTTAGGTCTTCTACATTACTTCCTTGGATTGGAAGTTTGGAAGAACTTAGACAACATTGTGCTTAATCAAGGAAAGTACAACTTGAACATATTGAAGAGATTTGGTATGATGAATTGCAAACCCATGTCTTCTCCCATGGAAACAAACCTTCATAAACTAAAGGAGGCGACAGCAGATTCTCCGTTTGCAGATCCTACTCTCTACAGGCAAATAATTGGATCTTTGATGTACCTAGTTAATACTAGACCGGATATTCGTTGTGCAGTAAAAGCCTTGAGTCAGTTTATGTGTGAGCCTAAGGAAATTCATCTTATGGTTGTGAAGCATATTTTGAGATACTTGCAAGGTACTCTAAATTATGGACTCATATATGAGAAAGTTGACTTGAATCTACATGGATTCACAGATTCTGATTGGGCTGGAAGTGTAACTAATAGAAAGAGCACCTCAGGTTGTTGCTTCAGTTTGGGATCCACCATGATATCTTGGATGTGCAGGAAACAGTCTTCAGTAGCTCAAAGTTCTACAAAGGCCGAACACATTGCAACCTCTATGGAAGCAAGAGAAGCAATATGGCTCAGGAAATTGCTTGTGTGATTATTCGGTAAGCCCCTAAGACCAACAATCATCCATTGTGATAATCAAAGTTACATAAAATTTTCTGTGAATCCAATATTTCACGATAGATCCAAGCATATAGAGATTGCTTATCATTATGTGAGAGACATAGTGGATAGGAATGTGATTCAATCGGAATATATCAGTACAGGAGATCAGACAGCAGATATACTAACCAAGCCACTTGCCAGAGTAAAAGTTGAACACTTCAGGAAAGGTCTTGGTATGATTGAGTTGTAATTTGCATTGTAATCTTTACCGATATATACATAATATATAAGATGTTTAATGTGAACTTCTTTTGTCATATGTGTTGATATATGACCTTATGGGCTCTACCCCCTGTATTCATCTCTAAAAGGTGACGATCTTTTGGAGATGAATACTTGTATTCAAATATTATAAGATGACGATCTTGTAATATTGATATCATGCTTAATTGATATCATTCATGGATGTGCCATGATCTGTTATGGTAGACATTATGTGACGTAATGTCAACACATACCATAGTTAGGATGTATAAGGAGAATGTGATATTCTCAAGCATATCATCCTTTAAGTATCATGAGTTATGTGATACTTATCATCACGTGTTATGTGGTGTTTGTCTTCACGAGATATGTGAGACTTCTTATCACGAGTTATGTGATACTTATCATCACGTGTTATGTGATGCTTATCTTTACGAGGTATGTGAGACTTCTTATCATGAGAAATGTGATATATATGATTTTATCTTCCCTAGCTAAGAGGGAGTGTTGATATTTATAGCATCGATCAGATAAAGTATTGACCTTACAATAATAGATAAATTGTGAAATATATTAATAGATATTAATGATTATAATATATATATTTATATATTTATTATTACTGATATCTATTATTTATATTTATTATCTAATATATTATAGTAATCATTGTTATAATATAGTAATGATAATAATTATCATTATTATACTAAAACTATTTTGATCTTATAAATCTAACATATGTGATTTCTAATGTCGACCATAGTTATTAATAAACTATGCTTTACCGATCACTTAACATTGGATTGTAAATAGTGGTCAGCATCTTAATAGACGTCGACGGTATATAGTGGTCGGCACATTAACGTCGACAGCATATTATAAACTGTGGTTCGTATATTATGATGTCATGTCATTGTATTATACTATAACAGGTTCTATGCTATATTTAACGGGTTGTATATTATTATATGTGTTGTTAAGAACAGTCATGCCTATGATAGGCGTGACTCCTTGGGGAGTCACGTCTATCATAGACGTGACCCTTCTTTCATTACACATAATATATATGGTGATCGATCTGTTTCATACTCACACCGAAATTGATAAGTGTTGAGTAAGGAAAACAGCAGTTCAGTTTAATATATATTTCCTCATCAAGCATATTCAAAATACAAGGTTATTGTATCTGCATACACTCAGATTTCTTCTTCTGCAAAATAACATTGATATTGTTAGAATAGACATATATATATATATATACAGCACTGCATCTATATATAGATTAAATTGAAATTTGAATAATAAGCTCGGGTTGATTTAACATATATAATGCCAAAATTGCTCTACTTATCATTGTTGTATTTTGCATGGTGGTTAAGTTTGATCAACTTTGTGTTATTGCATGGTGCTCTTCTTCCATAATTAAGATAGGATTTATATTTCAAGTTGTTAAAGTAAGAGTAGAGATAGATTGTAGATTGCATGAAAGTATTGGTGGATGTTTGATTGGATTGACTCAAGTGTACAAGGCCACTAGCCTCCTTGTTGATTGTAAGGAAGCCTTGTGTGGTAAGCTAGTCATTGCACTTAAGTTCAATTGGCATTGGATCCTTAGTTTGTACTTCCAAGTTGGATTAAGGAGAAGGTGTTGATATGAAAACCATTTGAGATCCTTTGAAGCTTTGCACTAGGTGGAGTCGAGGTCGCAGGCAAGCCTCCATTTGGTAGAGACCTAGTCCATCGGCTAATCCTTCCATTCATAGTTAGAGGTAGAAGTAGTTTAAGAGAGTTGAGAAGTGAAGTCAGGAAAGATATTTGAGTATACATTGCAAAGCTAAGTGTGATTACCAATTGAGAAAATAGTGTAAGTCCCCTTAAGTGATTAACCAGCAAATCACATCATTTCAACTGAGCTAGATATCCACAAGTTATAGGAACCTTGGAGTCATTCCATGATCTCAAATTACAAAGCTTAGCATGGGAGATGACTTTGTTCAAGAGAGGGTTTGATGTTTTATATTTCACCTCAAAGCAATGAGTGTTTAACCCTGCATGTTGTGTAAGTGGAATAAAACTCGCATCAACACATCCATGTCCCTTTCCAAATGAAATCTTCTCCCTTATTAGAATATTATGATGTTTCTTTAATGGTCATCTTGGTTAGTCTTTAGTTTATTAGGTAGTTTCTGTTTTCGTCTTTAGTTCACGATTGTTTCTTTTAGAAACATCGTCTTTGTAAATCTATATAAGGAGCTTTCATCTCCTTTGTTTAATATAACATCGATTTACCATAACATGGTATCAGAGCGGGTTGATGGGCTTTCATAAAATTTGGGGAACGAACCTCTTCTGATCTAGAATTTTTTCCAGAAATTTGTTTTTTGATTTTTTAAAATAAAAATCGTTGGAGGTATTTAATGAAAAATTTGCGGTTTGTCTTCAAGATTTTTGCTGAAAATTGCGAGCCTGGTCGAGGGTTTTGATCGCATGATTTCCCAATTTGAGCAAAAGTCTCTAATCTTCGAGTGTTGCATGTACTTGCATGTTGCTTGCAATTGCTTTTTGTGAGTTGCATGTTGCTTGCATATGCTATTTACCACGTGAAGTCTCATGTTTGCTGCATGAAAAACAAATTGATAGGTTTTCATAATTTTTTCCCTTAAAAAATTTTTGATGGGTTATCATAATTTTTTTCCCCTACAAAAATTTCTGATGGATTTTCATAATTTTTTCCATTAAAAAATTTCTGATGGGTTTTCATAATTTTTCCCTTAAAAAAATTTATGATGGGTTTCCATAATATTTTCCCTTGAAAAATTTCTGATGGGTTTTCGTAACTTTTTCCCTTAAAAAAATTTATGATGGGATTTCATAATTTTTTCCCTTAAAAAATTTCCGATAGGTTTTCATAATTTTTTCCCTTAAAAAAATTTATGATGGGATTTCATAATTTTTTTCCCTTAAAAAAATTCCGAGAGGTTTTCATAATTCTTTTTTCCTTCAAAAAATTTCTAGTGGGTTTTAATAATTGTCCCTTGAAAAAAAAAATTATTTTGGGTTTGTAATTTTTTCCTCAAAAATTAAGGGTTTGCTCCTGTCGGGGAGGGCTCTCTAGTTTCTAGAAAGGCTTTTACCATTTCTTCCGAATAAAACGATGATTTGTAATCTTGGGTTTGGCAATTTTTTTCTTAAAAATCATGACTTTTTGCAGTTGTTCTAGGGCGTAGCACTATTCTGCAAACATTTGGAGGGTTTGTCGATTTTTCCTCAAAATCGTGACAGTTGTTGTCGGTGTGCCTCTGGCTACAGGGAGGGACAACTCTGTTATCCAACATCAGGTTGGATGTTTTGTGATGTTTTTTTATCAGAAGTTTTGCAGATTCTGAGAGGATTAGTGGCAGACTCATCTCAGCGACAGAGTCAGTGACAGGCTCTTGTCTCTTGTTGCAGAGCATTCTGAAGAAGGGGGCAGCCTTCTCTATTTTTTGTGGACGGATTTTGGCTACTATTGGTCATTGACATTTTGCAGATCCAGGGAGGGTCTCAGAAGCAGCAGAATGTTCTGAAGATTTTGACTGCAAGACATGTACAGTCTTCTGCAAGGTAGTTAGACAATGACCATTAAGGGAGGGTATTAGAATATTTTGTAATGTTTCTTTAATGGACATCTTAGTTAATCTTTAGTTAATTAGGTAGTTTCTATTTTCGTCTTTAGTTCACAATTGTTTCTTTTATAAACATCGTTTTTGTAAATCTATATAAGGAGCTTTCATCTCCTTTGTTTTATATAACATCAATTTACCATAACATCCCTTTTATATCCTATGTTGAGGGAATCCTGACTCTTCACTAATGCCCCTTGACCTTTCATTAAACTTAACTAACTTGTAATTATATTGTATAATTTTTTTATTTTTTTATTTTTTATTTTTCTTAATTATTATTTGCTTTTAAATCCCATTTCGAAAGGGGACATTACAAACACTGTTACTAAACTGTGTTGGAAAGTTCGATGATAATATATTGGTGCTCAGGGCAACACTGGAGGTATTGCTTGTATGGAATCCTCGGAAATTCTCACTCGTATGGTGGATCTCTAGTAGGTGTTTCTTGTTTGTGGCTACCTCTAGCTTTGATTCCAAGGAAGTTCTACTATTCTCTAATGTTTATGCTCCAACTGATCTTCCTAGTAAGGCTTGATTGTGGTCTCATATCAAGTATATTCGAAACTTCGATCCTTTTCTTCCTTGGATTTTGGCAAGTGATTTTAATGCTATAATAAATCCGGAGGAAAAGATGGGAGGAGCGGATGGAATTGAACCATCGTCCTTATTATTTAAGGACAATATCCTCTCTTTGAATTTGGCTAATTGTAAGCCTAGCACTGGTTTGTTTACTTGGAGTAACAAAAGAATTGGGAAAGACTCTATCTCTAGGAGGTTAGACAGATTCATTGTCTCCAGCTTCTGGCTTGGGAACATTTGGATCATCAGTTCAAATCTATTGGATTGGAAAGGGTCAGATTATTGGCTTATCAAACTAACTATTGCTGGTTCTGGTTTATCTAAAACTCCCTCATTTAAATTTCAGCTCATATGTTTGTGAGAAACTTCGCTGCAAAGGATAGGGGTGGTCCTACTTGTGGCACAGTTATGTTCACTTTTGTCAAAAAGTTACAATTCGTGAAATATCAGCTAAAGAAGTGGAATAAACAATGTTCTGCAAAACTTTTTGGCAAAGGTAGATGTTCAGGACAAACTTGATAAAATCACCTGCCCAAATAGAGACCATGGATTCTCAAAGGATTCCCTTGAAGTAGAATCAAAACTTGTTAAAGAATTAGCAGAATGGGAATTGTGAGAAGAGATTAACTGGAAACAAGGATTGTCTGGCTACGATAAGGAGACAAAAACAAAACTTTTTTCTTTAATTCTATCAAGTCTAGAAGACATGGAAATATTGCTAAGGCGCAAAACCAGCAGAAGCAGTATGCGGATCAAAAGAGGACTGAGCGGACTTTTGAGGTAGGGGATATGGTGTACTTGATGCTACAGGCTTACCGCCAATCTACTCTGAAGAGGAGTGGTGCCGAGAAACTGAAGCCACGGTACTATGGGCCTTTCAGAGTGATCATAAGAGTTGGAGAGGTGGCGTATGAGTTGGACTTGCCAGCAGAGAGCAAAGTCCATAATGTCTTTCATGTGTCATGCCTCAGAAAGGCGTTAGGACACCACATTGTTCCTTCCACAGTGCTTCCACCCTTGGATGATGACGGAAAATTAGTTTTAGTGCCAAAGGCTATCTTGGAGTTCAGGGAGAGGAATTTGAGGAGGCGCACTATCAAAGAGTATTTGGTGAAATGGAAGGATATGCCAATTGAGGATGCTACATGGGAGAGCGAGGAGATTCTACAGCATCCAGGGTTGAGATTGCTTGAGGACAAGCAATTTCAGGAAGGGCGGACTGTGATGTCCCCTTCAAGCTAGTGACATCATGCTAGCCAGTGATTAGCCTATCAGTGGACCCTCGTAGGCTAGTAGACATGGATAGGGGGTCAATTGTGGCACAGGGAAGGTATGATCTTCTAATGGCTCACTTCTGGCAGAGCTCAGTGTTCTCACTTGGCTTGTGAGATGGTTTTTGGCTCACTTATACGGGTTCTACTATTTTTGGCAGAAATGGCTATTTTTAGGCTTATTCTGGAGCTATAGAGATGGACCCTTGCTATTTTTAGAAACTTTTTTTTCGTGGCTAAGTATTAAAGAAGGATAATTATTTAATATAAAGTTATATTATAACTTTATATCAATATCACTTAAGTTGAGGGTCTTAACGTCATGAGAAGGGGGCCAAATTTATTAATAATTTATTTGACATCTTCCTAAGTCTAAATGATAAAATATATCATGAATTTAATGTTTATAAATTATAACATTAAATCGTACTTGCTTGAGAAAAATCGCAATTCCTGCTTTTTGGTGCGATTTAGACTTGGAAGGATATATATGCTTAGTGTGAGAAGCAAAGGGCATCGAGTTTTCATTATTGATTGATATTTTCTTCTACTCTTGAGCTCTAAAAAAGGGTTTGACAGTGCAGCCATTGGAGAACGTAGTTCTTCTGTGTGTTCATCATTTGAGCCACTGAGATATCTGGTGAATTTGATATCCAGCGGAGGTTTCATCCAGAGACTTCTATTGTGCTTCAGCAGAGGTTTGCTTCAACAGTTACAGCACTGATTTACAAGTTACAGAGAAGTTGGATTGCAAACAGTATGCCATCATTCATCCAGCGTGAGTAGAATACTACAGAAGGCGTCTTTATGCTGGGAAAGTGCGATTTTCATCAATAAATTCTCGGGTTCTTAATGTGTATTGAATCCAGTCTTATTTGTTGTTATCCATTCAAATACTATCATTTGTACTGAGTATGATTCATTGAAAATTAATAAAGGCAGCAATAGTTCATTTTCTATTCAGTTTTTTTCAGCGTTATGTTAATTGCTTTTTATGTCAAAAACCCTTGCAAAAATACAAAAACGTTATAAAACTCTCAAAACAAAGGAGTACAGCAGCAAGAGCCTGGAAGGGGTTCTTACATTTCTAGAGAAAGCTTGTGGGTTGAGTTTTACTTGTAGATTGTTGGTCTTTGTTACGGTGTTTGGTTGGCTTCTTTGATTACTTGGATGTTTTACTAATAGTGATGACTATTCTCTCTCTATTCTTTTGGGGTCTTGGAAATCGTTGTAAGTTTCTTTGTTCTGGATGGATGTATTGCTGGATTTTTTATTACTAAATAAGCTTTTATCCAAAAAAAAGGATGCAACCATACAATATGGTTTACAGTGAGAAATGTTTGTATATGTAGGTGAGGGTTAGTCACAGAACGACATAAAATTAGGACATGTGCTTTAATCTTAGGACTTGAAACGCCAAATAAAATATATTAAGTAAACTCAAGTAACAAGGTGTGAAAAGGACCTAAAAAGGAAATCAAATAGTTAATATACCTCGTTCACACAAACACTAATCTTTTTCTACCATGTGAAAAGGATCCAAAAGGGAAATCAAAATAGTTAATATACCTCATTCACACCAACATTGATCTTTGTCTACCATGTCCAAAGAACTATGGTTGATATAATTTGTATATTATGATGATTTTCAATAACGATATAATTAATCTTTACTCTTATTAACATCTATTTTAATATTTTTATTTTAAAAAATGAAACATTTTAGTGTTTTACATTCTTTAAAGTTACAAATATATTGTATGACAATTATTTTCTAAAATTAAATTATTATGTAGTTTTTTTTTCCGTTTTAAGTAACCATCCCAACCATTTTTGAAAATAGCATACCAATAATTATCCGTCTCTTGTACCAATACCATTCCTTGTCCCCTTGTAATATTAAAATGAATTGCCCCCGACCTGATCCCACAGTATTCTCATTAAGGTAGGGCAAATGCTTTTTAGAGTACATAGAGATGAGGCTATTGGGCTTTTCTTGATCATAGGGCTGACCCAACTTCTTTTTCAATGTGGAGTGTCCCCAAGTCATTAGGATTGCTTGGAAGTAACAGGTACATGTTCAAAGTAAGCACATGGGTGCTTGGTGTAATTAATTGTTTATTAGCTGTTAGGCAAAAAGTGATATATTTAAATACAAAAGTGAATATTGCTGAGTTCAGTTCAGTTGGTCCTTGGTGAGGATTGTGTTTCAAGTGGATCCACAACATGAGTACCTTAAGTAACTTGTTTGAAGAAAAAAGGATCACAAAAGTTGCAGATTACTTGATCAAGTTACACAGTAAAAGATCCAACATGTAGAAGGGGTGATGTGGCAAGCTATTCTATTTTGAGCTTTCATGCTTGGCTATCTGTTGGTTCCATAGGCTGTTTGGCCTCTGAACATTATTAAAAACATTCATTCATCCTTGGTGGACAAAATACTTCAATATACAGGGTCTCACCAGCTGTCCAAATGAGAAAATTGTGGCATGTGTTTCTGAACAGCTCCAAATTTTATTAGGGAAAAAAAAGCTACATAATATCCAAATGGTAATCTAAACTTGATGGTGCATTTTTAGGGAGTTTCTGTGTCAGAGAGAGCTTTTTAGCCAAAAGGAATTCTAAGCTAAACAATACACTCCTGAACTGGGTTGTGAATGTCCAATTTCGGAAGCAAAGAAACAATAAAATACCTGGTGATAAAACATTCTTCCTCTTTAATAAAGCTCGCTTGCTGCTTGGATCATTCGTGGGGGTTGTAGCTTCATCTTGGGGCTGAGAGTGTCTAGGGTTCTCCTTCATAAGTTGAAACACAGACGCAATGGCAGGAGAACTTCTGGGCTGTACATCAGATGGCCTTCCGCCCAAAACTCTGGGAAGAGCATTAGCACTATCAGCACCACACGGCTGCTTCTGCACCCAATTTAATGATCTCCCTTAGAGCTCTATTCAGTAGCAGACAATACAGAAAAAAAGCATTTTTTATACCTCGAGAGACTTTTCAGACCGTTTGTCTAACTTTTTATCCAAGAACTCAATCAACGATAATGAAGCTCTGCTCGTTTTCTTCCCACTGCATTCCAGAATTAAAGAACATGGTTATTTGAGGGGAAAGTTTTTGTCATGTTGAATAGAAAATGAAAATATACTTAACTCACTCGACTTGAGGATATAAATTTGATGTAATGGATCGTTGCCCAAATTGTCTGATTGAGGAGCAATCAGAAGATGGCTTGCCCTTCGCCATGCTGTTTCTCGCCTCTCTCCACCCAAAATCCGAAGTTTTCAATGGAGGGAAAAATACAAAAAATCCGATAGTATTGGATGGAGGGAAAATACAGACACGGGTTCAAATTATATGGAGAGCATACGACAAATTCTTTTGGGCCCCGTTTGTTTGCAGGAATTGGAAGTGACACTTCCCGGTTTTGGGAGTGACACTTCTCGTTTTTGCAAATCCGCTGTTTGTTTCTCTAAATTGCAATTCTGGATTTGTCAAGTAAAA
>MU228157.1:1376978-1392726 GCA_018584345.1 Thuja plicata | reverse complement strand
CCTGGTTTTGATATAATAAGGTTTTGAGTCAAATTCCAATTCCCCAAGATGCAAAACCGGGATTTCAAAACCTGATTTTGTGATAATAAGGTTTTGAGTCAAATTCCAATTCCCCAAACAACGGGGCTTTGAAGAAATAAGCCTATCTGTTATTTAATTGCCGCATGGGGTCATCTCCCACAGTTATTTTATTTTAATATAAGGTTTTATTAATTTATATTTGTAATAATGAAATTTGTATTTTTTTTTTAATTTAATTTTGAATTCATTTTGGGAAAATTTTCAAAATAATTTATATATTGATCAATGATGTAATTTTAGGTGAAGTTTGATTCATTTGTCTAGTTTATATTCATTTTTACATATGTATTTTTGGTGGTTTATTTCTTCTTTTTTATTGGTTATACGTCATTTTTTTATATTCTCACATATTTTGTGTAATGAGTGTCCTTTTGACAACAAAAGCCAAAGTAAGCACTATACGAAAAACAAGGAAGTCAGTCAAATGTCAAATCCACATATCGACAAAACAAAATAATTTCCATTAAAAAAATATACAAAAAAGTATAAGGTTCGACCAATTTGTCGAATACAAGGGTATACATCATATGAAAAGTTCCTAAAACACTAAATTTGAATACTTTCCACATTAAGATTAGTACAAGAGCCTTATCTAGGCTAACATAAGTAAGCAACATTTTTACCATAGACCACCAGGTTGAATACAAGGGTATACATCATATGAAAAGTTCCTAAAACACTAAATTTGAATACTTTCCACACTAAGATTAGTACAAGAGCCTTATCTAGGCTAACATAAGTAAGCAACATTTTTACCATAGACCACCAGGTCGAATACATAGGATCATAAGACACCAAGGAAAAGATCTTCTTGACAGGAACTCCAAACACCTGTTTACACAAACACATTTGAGGGCGAGAATATTGTTGGAGTGTGTTTCCACCCTACCATGAAGTAGTTACGCTTCCTCAGAAACTTTCCTGACATGAAAGATACCCAGCCCAGCTAGAGGTAATCTAACAAAGAAAATTGTCAGGAGTAATGGAATTCGTGCAAGATAAAACACAGACTAATACTTACAAGTTCATGGATACATAGAAAGCACGTGTCATAAATAAGCCAATAGAAGCACAACTCTTGCTTGACTATGCAAACATGTTTTAGATTCTGTTCACTCATTATTATTTAGATAAGTAAACATTATCCTGAAATTATTCCAACATGGAGGAAAACCCAAGAATACATTCACACATCTATTATTAGAGTAAATGAATATCTTAGTTGCCTAGTGCATCATTTTAAGAAAACCAAAATCTAGCCTCAATATAGCATCTTGGAAGAGAACTAGATGCACTACCTTGCATATTTAGCCTATATTTAAGAATATACATACAATCCATTTTGATCACGATGCTAAACAAGCAATCCATTTACATGATTATCAATAGGCAACATAAAAGCGTCCAAAAGTATATAAAGCAAATAAATTATTTAACTTATTATGATTTACTAACCATGATGTCAATTCCCTTTTAGCTAATAAAGCAAACTAAGACAATTCTTCAATCAGAACTATATAAGTTATAGCATTCTAAGTCATTCGGACTGTCATGCAACTCAACAATACATAATCAAGTCATAAAAGCCAAGTTCAATTGTATGTCTATCTATTCATACCAGTTTTCTATTCAATACTTCCCTTTCTATCATCTTCAGAAGTATAAATCTGGGGATTAATATGAGTTCACTTATTAGAGATCATAACAAATCAAAGTGTTATATTCACATAACTCTCAAGACAACTCAACCCACAAACTTTAAACTTATCGGGTAAATAAATGGAGTCAATTATGGTGGAAAATGATTTCCCATGTAACGGTGCCAATTTTAATACAAAATAACATATGATTGAGAGTTATCAAAATAACTTATGTCATGTTTACCCAACATTGTACTTCAATTCATTCAACAATTAAATTAGCAAAATACTTTGTCAATTGTCAACAAGGAATTCATATTGGTCATTGAAATCAGCATATACAATTTAGCTACAACTTTGAATTTTGTCTTACTTTTCATTTACATATCTTTTACTAAATTAATCTTCAAGAACATAACCATGATTTGAGGTTCGCGAGGTTATAGTTTGACTCTATCAGACTATTTTCAAATTAAACTAAACTTTTCTCAAAAGAGTACAATTGTTTATACACTTTAATAAGAATGAGAAAAATAATAGTTCTCAAATTTACTTAAAAGTACTAAGCTCATTTCTAACATTTTATTTAATCTCAAACCACATCATTTCAAAAGCATTGTCTATATGGCTCAAACTTACATAATGTACAACTCTGAAAAATAATATTATTAATGTTGTCTGGCAAAAAGAAAATCAGAGTTATTCCATTCATAAAATCCTTGGTATCAAAAAGAATACAATGAATTGACAGTTTGAAAACAGGATTCATTATTGACTATTTTCTATTGCTAAAACAAAATCTAGGACATATAACAGAATAGGACGATTTTCAGATTTCATCAGCGTTTTCCATTGTTTACAAAAATTAAGATTCCCCGAGGGTAGATGATATTTTAGTGAAAGTATTTAATCCTTTTAATGTTTATCATTTCAAAGAAAAAATAAACATGAAATTCTATTTATTTTACATGTCCAGCGGCGAGAAGTTGGTCGTTACCACAAAAGAAAATTAATAACAAAAATTAACATTAGAGACATTTTTTTAAGGTTTCGATACCAATTTCCATAACTTCATACAAGGCTCAAATTTGTCTCAATTAAATGAATTGGACATTTTAGTTCTGCTCTACGTTACGAACTTAGAAATGAAAGCTAAGGAAAAACGAATAAATTTTAAACCCAAAAGGACTTCAAATGACATTTAAAAAAAATAAAATCTTTTAAAAGACAAAGGAAATCAAATCGTCACAAACTGTGACAACATAGGATCTTGCACAACACACATTGCATGGTTTGCTTAATAGGAAGCTACAGACTTTGGGTTGAATTTCCTTAATAATAACATAGATGTGATCCAAATTCATACGCATGTAAAGACCCCACTATTCTAGCATTTTTGACCTGAAGAATCCTAAAGACATTGACTATTCTCATAAAAAGAAAACACACACACACACACACACACACACACACACATCATTTCCAATTTGGCTAAAAGAAATCAGTATAGTCAATCAACTAAAAATCATTGTCATACAATGGTTCTTATTCTAAAATAAAGCAAATATGTTTGAGCAGACTGGTAGAAAGAAAAACTATAGTTTTTCGACTCCCCTTCATTGATTTTGCTACGAAAGATCAACGCGGGTTTAAATGAAAGAATTTAAATCATTTTTGGAGCATCAGTCAAACCTTAAACAGATGAATATAATACTAACAATCTCAACTTAACCACCTACCCAAATTCCAAAGAAATAAACTAACAGTTTATTAAACACAAGATTTCATGCAACCTACAATTCGTAAATATCCATCTATTCAATGCAAATTTCTTAGAAATCATATTAAATACGAGAAACCTAGAAATTATAAATGAAATATGTAGAGAGTTTAACCCTTCAATACTTTTAGAATTAGCTCCCTTGTTCCAACCTGTGTGTACCTCCTTTTCAGATCCAAGAACCAACTTTTCTTTTGTTTTTTTTTCCATCCAAATTGTCTCTCCATTCTAAGTTTTTCCTTCTCCTCTTAAGTATGTGTTTTCCATATTTCACTGCCGATGGATCTTGCATGCCATCAATTTAGGATGCAAGTGAGCGTTTAGTTTTAGTTTTCTCTCCTGGCTTTAATGTCCACCTCTAATATGAACAGAGAGTCCAACTTTTTTTCCTTAGTTACTATTTCATCCTTGAGTAATTGCTTATTGGTTTTTAAATTTAAATATATTTATTTCATATTATTTTTATGTCTGCGACATTTAATTCTTTTTTAATTATAAAAACAAAATGGAGGGTTGTGACATCCCTCCCCCTTATATATTGCATTGTCCTCAATGCCTCAACTAAAGATTAACATTAACCTAATCAAACTAACAATTTATTATTAGGAATAATAGTCCACCAACACAATGGAGAGGGGGGTGAATCAGTTGTGAGACATATTATTAAACATTAAAATTTATAACCAAAACTTTTCATCCAAATGATAACACCATAAATGCCAACACAATAACATAATCCTTTGTTGTCGAGGAAACCTTGTTAAAGGTAAAACCCCTATGGGAATTAGCACCCACAGATAATGTACTGAGAATATAGTATCCATGTTAAAATATTTAGCCCGGTTAGGAGCTTATTACAACATTACAGTACACACTCTGTGTTAAAGGACATAACCTATAAGGAGTCAAGAACAATGGTGGGCTCACTGCCCAGGCACAGTGCCTAAAGAAATTTAATGTCACCCAAGTACTTACAGACCGAAACACAAATGTATACAAAAAATATACAATCCAGTGAGCTATCTGATAGCATATGTCTTTGCTTGGTCAGTTCCAATCAAGTACAATAAAAATATCCTCTACTCTACATCCAGCAAACAATCAAGCTCGCAGCTTCCACACTTCTCTATCCCTTCATACACCCACACACACTTCTTTTCAAAAGAAAAGATCTCCCATATATACCTTGTTACAATAATTGATTAAGTCGGTCAATTAAGCTTTCTCAATATACAAATAATTATTTAACCCCTTGCTTAGATAAACATGATACCTAAATCAAGTATACATCAATTATAATACATCAGATATAATCCGAGATTCATAATCCATGCTCGCAATCCACAATACACGCTACATCTTTGAAGTCGGCCCCAAATAGGTCTCCTCTAGAATACATGTCACGACTGACATCGTCAATAATCATACAACTTGCGACCCATAACAAACATTTCTGAACATGACTTATGTCATCCCTTAAGCTCACACAACTTGAATAATCATCGCCTATAAGATATACTCAAAACACAGAGACTCGCTCTGTTAATCATCATTGTCACAGTCCAGAAACCAGTCTTCACCAAAACATCTGTAAGTCGTCTAATATGCAATATTAAGCCAAGTGAACTTGGAAATAAGATCATCATGCATCCTTCTACATATCCTCATCTTCGATCATTCTGATTCATCCATATAGTATTCGTACACTTTTGTCAGTCATCATACAATAGTAATAACCAGTTTGTTCTTCCTCCACAAAAGCATATGTTGACATTAGTTAAAAAACATGAATGCCAACAACATCAGTCGTATCCAATTCCAACATCATCCAACAATATCCCCCTTTGGCATTGATGGAAACACATGGGAAAATCCATCAACCCAAAAGTACTCTCTCTCAATACAATCTTCTCAATATCCTTAACATAATTCTCCCTAAAATAGTAGGGATTTTCACATAGAATCTCTTCCACTTTGACAACAATGGCAAAGGGTGCCATAACTTTTTATCAATCTTCTGCAAGGTGTAGCTTTTTCAAATCTTAATGTTTGTAACAACCAGGTGCAAAATCACCCAAATACGTTATGTAGTGTTCCTGCGATCACTCCCCCTTAGGAGTAGATCCATACATCAAGTCCATAAAATGATATAGCTCTCAAAGCCACTGGAATGATGCATTCCTGCATCAATTAATTACCACGGCGAGGGGTTCTCACCCCAAGCATGCTTCTGAGATGCTCAAAAGCATCTTTTGGCAAAGGTTTTGTAAATATATCTGCTATTTGTTCCTTTGTGCTAACATACTACAATATGATCTCTTTCTCTACTACCTTGTCTCTCAAGAAACTATACTTAATAGAAATATGTTTAGTCTTTGAATGCATTACAGGATTCTTCGACATATTCACTGTGCTAGTGTTATCACAATGGATAACAACTGTCTCTTCAAAAATTATTCCAATGTCCTTCAACATTTGTTTCATCCAAACAACTTGTGTACAATTTATAGCAGCAGAAGCATACTCAGATTCAGCAGTAGACTGAGTTATACAATCATGCTTCTTAACTAGAAAACTAGCCTTTTTCCAAGGAAAAATGGTCCTCCACTTGTACTCTTTCTATCATCCACACTACCTACCCAATCAACATCAATATAAGCATGTAAGATAAATTCATTAGATTTTTCATACTATAATCCATACTTTATTGTTCCTTTCAAGTATCTAACAATTCTTTTCACAGCAACAAGGTGTGTCTCTTTAGGATCTACTTGATATCTTGCCACAATTCCAACTACATTGGAAATATCTAGTCTAGTGTGAGTTGGGTATTGTAGACCTCCAATCATTGATATGTACTTTGTCTGAAAAACACTCTAAGTTTCATCATTATTAGTAAGTTTATAACCAGTCACCATAGGTGTCCCAATAGGTTTACAATCTTCCATTCCAAATTTCTTCAACATTTCCTTAAGATACTTGGTCTGAGATATAAAAATATCATTCTTATTCTGACTAATTTGCAAACCAAGGAAATTTTTTATCTCACCAATCATTGACATTTCAAATTAATTTTCCATCTTTTGAGAGAACCTTTTACTCATTTCAGCATTACCTCCAAAAATGATATCATCAACAAAAACTTCTATGATTAGAATTCCATCTTCACCAGTTCTTAAGTGTAAATTATTGTCTACATTACCTTTTCTGAAACCAAGATGAAGTAGATACATGTCTAGTCTTGCATTCCATGCTCTCGATTCTTGTTTCAGTCCATAGAATGCTTTCTTCAGTTTACAAACCATGTCTTCATCTTCTATCATACAAAATCCATCAGGTTGCTCTATGTATTCCTCTTCCTCCAAATCTCCATTCAAAAATACAGATTTCACATCCATCTGATATACCTTAAATTCTTTATGTGCAACATAAGCAAAAAATAATCTCACTACTTCCAACCTAGAAACACGAGCAAATGTCTCTTCGAAGTCTATGCCTTTGTGTTGTGAGTAGCCTTTACAAACCAGTCTAGACTTATTTCTTACCATTGTTCCTTCCTCATCCATTTTGTTTCTGAAAACCCATTTAGTTCCTATCACATTCTTGTCTTTAGGCCTTGGAATCAATTCCCAAGTGTTGTTTTTCTTTATCTGTTCTAACTCCCCCTGCATAGCTTTAGTCCAAGATTCATCTCTACATGCTTCATTAGTAGATTTTGGTTCAATTTGACAAATCAAACCAATTTCATCTCTTACTTTTGATCTTGTCATCATTCCTCTATTTGCATCACTAATGACTTGATCTTCAAGATGGTCCTTCTTAACATACCTCAGAGTCTTAGGAGTTTCAGTAAGCTCATTTAATTCATCTTCGATCTCATTATCAATCTCTAAAGGTTCTCAAGGATCAACAGTGACCTCTTTAATCTTTGCAATTTGACCATAGTCATACATTCTCTCTTGAATCTGAAACCTTTCATCTATCCTCACATTAGCACTTTCAATCAGCTTCCTCAATATGAGATTGAAACATTTATAGGTTTTTCTCGTAGTAGAATAACCAAGGAAGATACCTTCATCACTTCTAGCATCAAACTTCCCTATCTCATCATCTCTTTCGACATAGCATTTACTTCCAAATATTCTAAAATATTTTATAGTAGGAGTATAATTAAACCATAATTCATAAGGAGTCTTACTTATACCTTCTCTGATCTGAATTCTGTTCAAGGTTTACACAACAGTACAATAGCTTCTCTCTAATGAACATGTGATACATTTCCTTCTAGCAACATAGTTCTGGCAGCATCTAATATTGTTATGTTCCTTTGCTCTGTTATCCCATTTTGTTGTGGTGTCCTATGAGCAGATGTTTGTCTGTATATTCCATGCTCTTCATAGTAGGTATTAAACAACTCTGAAGTAAACTCACAACCGCTATACGATCTCAAACATTTTATCTTCAAGCCTAATTCATTCTCAACTTTTACTTTGACTATCTTGAATTTGTCAAATGCCTCAGATTTCTCTCTCAAATATGTAACCCACATCATCCTAGAAAAGTTATCAACAAAAAGTATATAATACATCTCACCATAGTAAGATCTTGTTCTTGTAGGACCACACAAATTTGTATGTACCAGATCCAACTTCCCTTTTGTTTAGTAAGATTTTCTTTTAAAACTACTTCTAGTCTGCTTCCCCATAACACACTCTCTACACATAGTGTTAGATGGTTTCACAATCATAGGTAGATCTCTTACTACATTAGTCATACTTGCCTTCACAATGTTATCAAAGTAAATGTGACAAAATCTTCTATGTCATAACCAACTGTCATTAGCCTTTGCAATAAAACAAGAAGCCTTCGATGCATTCAATTCAAATACATTACCTCTAGATTTTCTACTAGATGCAATCAAGTCTCCTTATTTACTTCTTATAAAACATTTCCCATCAATGAATTTCAATTGATAACCCTTATCCACCAATTGTCCAACACTCAACAAATTATGCTTAAGTCCATCAACAAGAAATACATTGTCAGTATTAGTTTTTCCATCCAGAGAAATAGGTCCAACTCCAATGATAAGCTTAGGAATATTGTCACCAAATCTTACAACAGCACCATCATATCTTTTTAGACTAACAAACTTATTTTTATCTCTAGTCATATGATGTGAACAACCACTGTCTATAACTCATTCATATTTCTTTTCAACACGGGATACTAAGGCTCTTTCTTCATGTATAGGTTCATCGTCCTTAATAGCAATAAATCCAATCTCATCATAGTCAACAACTTTATCATCAGAAACACGTTCACTGGCATAATAAAATTCCTTTTCATTTGAATACTTTGATTTATAAAACTTAGGTTTATGCTTTAGAATTCTTGTAGGACATCGAGATGCAAAATGACCTGTCTTGTTGTATGAAAAACATTTCAAAGGTAACTTTCCTTCAAATTTACTCTTACCTCTCTTTTCTCTTCTAGCAATCAGGGCCACAACTTCATCTAGCTTTCTTTCTTCTTCCTGTATTTGTTCCCATTCATCAACATATTCTTCAAGTTCTTCTCTCAAGTCACTATTGTTGGTGCTCACAATTCCTGATAAGGTCTTTTTGTTTCTACGCACAATCACCTTGAATTTTGACTCAACTTTAGGTAGAAAATCTCCATGTTCTGCAACCTCAAAGGTAGTTAGTTTCCCAATCAACATATCTCTATTAAATTTTGGTGTAAAAGGTATAATCTCTTCTATAGCTTGTACTTTGTTTATGTATACAGGTCTCAGGGATATGAGAATCTTTGCAATCACTTCTTCCTCACTGTAAGTATTTCCAGAGTTCCTAATGCCAATAACAACTTCAGTAATTCTTTGTGAATATGCTCTAATGTTCTCATTGTCTCTCATTTTAAATGTTTCCATCTCTGCCTTCCAATTATGTAACTTCACCTGCTTTGTAAACTTATCTCCTTCATAAAATGCTTCCAATCTTGTCCAAATTTTATGTGCAGAATCTAAGTCTTTTACCTTTGTGAATTCATCTTCAGAAAGTGCGTCGATCAAAGCTTCCCTTGAAACTATGTTACATGAAAATAACTTCTTTTCATCTTCATTAGCTTTATGCAATTCATCCTCAACTTTCATTTGTTCTTTTCTTTTAGTAATCATACAGTAGTCGATTCCCAAACATAACAAATGTGTTCTCGTCTTGTTCTTCCAAGTGTCAAAGTTTTTAGGATCAAGCTTCAGACTATCCTTCCTATAGTAAGTCATCTTCAAGATCACCTCAATTTGTTAATATTTCTCTCTAAGGACTAGTATCTTTGATACCAATTGTTAGGAATACCAGTCCACCAACACAACTAAGAGGGGGAGGGGGGGATGAATCAGTTGTGAGATAAATTATTAAACATTAAACTTTATAAACAAAACTTTTCATCCAAATGATAACACAGTAAATGCCAACACAATAACACAACCATATTTTGTTGAGAAAACCCTGTTAAAGGTAAAACCCCAGTGGGAATTAGCACCCACAGATAATGTACTGAGAGTATAGTATCCTTGCTAAAAGATTTAGCCCGGTTAGGATCTTATTACAACATTACAGTACATAGTCCATGTTAAAGGACATACCATGTAAGGATTAAAGAACAATGGTGGGCTCACTTCCTAGGCGCACTACCTAAAGAAGGTTAATGCCACCCTCAAGGACTTACAGTCTGAAACACAAATGTATATATAAAATATATGATCCAGTGAATTGTCTGATAACAAGTGTCTTTGCTTGGTCAATTCCAATCAAGTACAATAAACATATCCCCCGCTCTACATCCAACAGACAATCAAGCTCACAACTTCCACACTTCTATGGCTCTTCACACACACACACACACACTTCTTTTCAAAAGAAAAGATCTCCCATATATACCCTATTACAATAATTTATTAGGTCTATCAATTAAGCTTTCCCAACATACAAATAATTATTTAACCCCTTGCTAAGATACACACAGTACCTAAAACAAGTATACATCAATTATAATACATCAGATATAATCCAAGATCCATAATCCACACTCACAATCTGCAATACATGCTACATCTCTGAAGTAGGCCCCGAATAGGTCTCCTCCAGAATACACGCCACAGCTGACGTCGTCAATAATCATACGACTTGTGACCCATAATAAACATTCTTGAACATGTCTTTTGTCATACCTTAAGCTCGCATAACTTGAATCATCATCACCTCTAAGATATACTCAAAACACAGAGACTCGCTCTGTCAATCGTCATTGTCACAGTCCAGGAACCAGTCTTCACCAAAACATTTGTAACTCATCCAATATGAAATATTAAGCCAAGCGACCTTAGAAATAAGATCATCATACATCCTTCTACATATCCCCATCTTCACTCATTTTGATTCATCCGTACAGTATCTGTACAATTTTTCAGTCATCATACAACAACAATAACCAATCCGTTCTTCCTCTACAGAAGGATATGTTGACATCAGTGACAAAACATGAATGGCAACAACATCAGTAGTAGCCAATTCCAACATCATTCAATATTTATGTTAGACATAGTTAGCTTTTCCATTTTAAAATGCAATGAGTCTTAATTTTCTCCTTTCTTTTACAACCACTCAAATAATATAACATACATAAGTCATAAAACAATAATCCAACTAATGTCACATTTAGCAGGGTTAGAAACTATTTCGATCCTAATGCATCCTAACTTTCAAGGAAAATGCATATTCATTAAAAACATATATTTTTCAAAGATAGTTTAAACACGCATTTTGACACAAGAATATGTAAGATAAAACACAAAATCACACACCATCAAATAATACTTCCAATTTTACAAATACCTTGTGACGCACTTTTAAGGCAAGTATATTTAATCTACATATAGCATACACATGCATCAAAACATGTTTGTGAATAATTTACTTGCTTATTTAACCAGGCACCTTCCCAAAGATAATAAACTCACATGTATAAAGTAACCATTTCAAGAATAGTTTCTATGTGAGTGTGTGAATTCCATTATTACCCTATAGTTTTACGAGGTTAGGCTACCTCTCTCTGATAATATTCCCCCTTCCTTATGATGTGTCATTCCATCTGTTTCGTTCATAAGAACAATACAAAAGCATCAATTCATGTTGTGATCATAAATCAAATAAAAGTCTAACATTCCCTTAACTCAATGCTTTCAAAAATAAATTTGCATAATACCTTTAAGTAGCAACAAAGAACACACATACATGTGCTTATTTTACCATACCTTGGCATCATAATGAATTGAACACATTATTGGGTGCCTTGTATCCACATTCTCGGCATACTCTTATATATACAGTCACATTTTTTTGTCTCAATCATAATGTCAATACTTCATGGAAGAAAAGTTACAGTGTTTTATATTCAAGGGTAAAGATAATCATACAAAGATTGCAAATTATAGCTAAATAAGTTTTAGATCACTACTTGATCATAACGAATCATGAGGAAATGAAACATTCATACATACCATCTAATATGTGGTACTCACTAAGTGATCAATAATACATACATAACCATAAGTCACATGTAAAGGTTAGTGGATCCATTTTTCTATTCACATGACCTAGATCATCATGTCATCTCATCACAACAACATCTAAAATTAGATGTTAATTCATCATATTAAACATTTATCCATTTGTACATCAATTTAAGTCAAACAATGTTACCTCTTTAACACAAATAACATTCATAATTTCATCTAAGTATATGTGCTTAATCCAAGCATAAGCACGAGATGTGATCTATTACTGCACATCTATGGCCTTCTCACCATATATTCATTAATGGTAGGTAAAAGACAGAATAAAAAAAATGGTTTAAGCACTTTTTCATCCAACCACAAAGTCTTACACTTCCTTGGGAATCCACCTAATCACAAAATTCCCAACCCTACAATGCCTAGCAGCCTCAAAAAATACAAAAAGGCAGGGGGTTTTTGGTGTGGCCTGATGTACTTGCACACAATCCCTACCGTGGATTTGCAATGCCTAACAATCAGGATATGGCAGAGAGTTTGTTACTATAGAATTATTATAATTACAAAAACAAAATAGGGGGTTGTGATACTTTGATATATTTTCTTTGACCACGTATATATGACAATTTTTCAATATCACTAGTATTCACTTAGATCTAGTTGTTTATCCACAAAGATTTATTTTTGAGGTCTTGAACTTTACCCTTGTATTTTGCAAAATTCAAATTCAAAATTTTGACTAATTGTTGCTTATTGTGTTCGACCCTAGGCCTACTAGTTACACATTTCTAAAATTCGATGTTAATGCTAGCATCTAAATACATTCATTAGCATTCATTTATTATTTATCAATCATCATATCTCAACCTAAAGTATTAGAGGAGTAGTTAAGAGTGACACACTTAGATTTAGTATGCCAAAAGGATTACCAAAATTGCATACATCATTCCAAGGCACTTGCTTTTTTACTTTTTTTGCTTTTTTAAAAATATTTCACGTATTTTCATAAGCAAGACAACATGTCCATAATGAATCAATGATTACATTTCCAAGGTATCTTAAATATTGTCAATCATCAATTATCAAAGAAAATTATACTAGAGGAAGGTCATCCAAGCAAGCAAGAGAGCAACAATATACATTACGCGAGGTTAGATCTAGACATGAAAGACAAGTCCATGATTACATATTAAACATGAACTGACTGACTTGATCCTAGATAGAACAAGGATTTAGCACAAGGTTTGAGGCATTTAATTAACAAATATCATAATTTTCAAGGTAGAAGTATTCAAATTTTACAATCTTTATCACGATCATGCATTCCTTGGTCAATGAGCTAGGTAACTTCTTCACGTTTACTTTTTTGAAATGGCAAGTATAGATGTTTGATTTACCATTCGCAATTATCATTGTTTAATCTAGGTTATCTTGATCTTAATCAATTATATTTATTTAATTAACCTAGGTTAATTTAAGGGCATTTTCCTTTATATTTTAGTGAACCCTTTGATCTCCATTACTCAATTTTATAGTGGTTTCCCTTGTTAATTTTTTTTGGGTTTACTTGTTTTATTATGAACCATAGGTTGTGATAATGAACCATATATAGAAATAAAAATTACTAATAACTAATAACTAAAATGATAGCACATTCAATTTTTCTAACAAGACAACAACAACTGATTCCAAACTAATTTAAGGGGTTGCACAATACATAGAAAATCATACATATTAATGAAGTAATACATATCTCTCTCTCTCTCTCTCTCTCTCTCTCTCTCTCTCTCTCTCTCTCTCTCTCTCTCTCTCTCTCTCTCTCTCTCTCTCTGTGTGTGTGTGTGTGTGTGTACATACATACACACATGCATGTATGTATGTATGTACATATGTATGTTTGTATACACATACATGTATACATAAATATGTGTGTGTGTGTGTGTGTGTGTCTATGTTGAAAGGGGGAGTTTGTTTTTCTTGCGGAGTTGATGTTTGTTGTTGTAGAGTTGTTATTGTAATTGTCGTTGCAAATTTGTTGATGTACTTGTTGTTTCAGTGTTATTGTTGTGTCAATATGGTTTTCATTGATGGAAATATACTACTTTGGTGGTTGGATTGTACTTTGTATTTCTGATAAGTTGCGAATGTGATATGATGGTCCAGAGGTTGGCGCTCCGAGAAATATTTAGTGATGTATTTAGTGATGATTGTGTTTGATAGTGGTACGGAATTCTCTGTTGTTCTAGATATGATATTGGCAATTTGGTTCTGTATCAATCAAATCTATAAATTTTGATATTTATTTTTTAGGTCATGTTGATGTGGTCTAGAGGCGTGTTTTTGAACGGTGTTATTTTGGGCTCTAGTAATCGCGGTATTTGGATAACATGTGGTTTGGTCAAGGCAATGTGTGTGTGATCCATTTTTCATTCCTCCCCACCATGGGAATGTTTAGTATAAACCTATTTCTAATTATGTGTTGATGGTTGTCTTGGTGATTTCATATTTTAAAGATCAATATAAAGAAGAGCATGATTGTGATGGAATGGTATGGAAGTTATTAGAAAAGAAGATCTGCCAGTTATTGTGTGAGGTTATATGAAATCATGAAGTTGGGATGTCAGCAGAGCATGTGTTTTTGTTGTTAGACACCAGAGGCAATGATCCAAGGGTTTATTTTGGCAGTTGTACTTCAGTGGTGGTGGTAGTGAGCCCTTCTGGGCAGTGAGCCCACCTATAGTGAGAATTCTGGTAGTGAGTTGCCTTTTGTAAAAATCACCTTAATTGGTGTCACCTTAACCGATGTTTTTATTCATGAGAATTATCTTCTTCGCAGTTTTTCCCATCTTGGGTGTTCCACATAAAAAAATTTGGTGTTCATTTTGTATGGTTCATGTGTGCGATTATTCATGTTACATGTGAATTGGTTAAGTAGTTAAAGAATTAATATGTTGGATCCAGATCTATGAAATTCATAAAAGTTTTAATCTATAACTAAATCACCCCCCCCCCCTCTTAGTTGTTTGGGACATTCAACAATTGGTATTAGAGCTTTGGTTCTCAGATAATGAGTTTAACTACTTGAGGAGAACCGATGGTGCATAAAGTTAATATTCCTACCTTTGGTGGATTTGACTATGGCTTTTGGAAAGTGAAGATGAGAGTGTTAAGTTTTAGGATAGTTGCAAATGTAATAGCACTCTATGTTGTATGTATTTTCCAAATGCAACAATCTCTCTTTCATTAATATTGGGAATGAGGATAGGAGAGACATGTCCCTTCATGAGACATGTCGATTAATTATTATTTATAAGAAAGGACATGCCTCTTCCTATTAATTATAATTTAATAAATCTTATAATGTTTCATCAATCAATTATTAATTTAATAATTTAATATTAAATATTAAATTTTATATGATTAATAATATATTATTATTAATCAACATAAATTATATGTATTCTAGTGATCATACGACTGAAGCTACAAACATTAACACTCCCTCGTAGCTAGGGAGGATGATCAAACAAAATGTATAGTGGTCTCCTGTGTCAACACTTATGACCCTTAACATAGCTACACAAAATATCAACACTCCCTCTTAGTTAGGGAAGATAAAATTCATCAAAATACAAGAGCAACACAACGTTAATTGTGAAATTTTATTTTGATATC
>MU228157.1:1360743-1375814 GCA_018584345.1 Thuja plicata | reverse complement strand
TTTAAAACTCAATAATTCATGTGCATTAATAAAACATGAAATACTTATCTTAAGTTTCAAATATTTCCTTTTGTAAGGTGAGCCCATATAGGAAATATCAACTCTCATCAAAATTTGAAGTTGTTTGTGGAGGACACGTTGTAGGAGGTCATAATTTTGTTCATGCTAGGCACGTCGATGACCTTCATGCAGAGCGAAATCCTAGAGTGGATGCTCACCATTTTCTCACCCTCCACTAAGGATGGTTCAAATGCAAATGTAACATTGGTTATTATTCTCCCCCCACAATGTACAATTCCCACTCTTGTATCTTTGAGCAATTCTCATGTCTTCTTATGAAATGTCTTGATTTATCCAAGAGAGGTGACACTATATAATTAATGATTTATTTATAGAAAGAGACACCCTTGATTGAATGCATTCTTCTTTGTTATTTCTTGACCATGATCATAACAAATTAATATATCTCTTTAATGAAAGTCACTTTTAGGAATTTCACATAGACCTGTACATATTCCATCATAATTTTTGTATCCAAGACTATCTCTCTAATCGCTTTAGTGATATTCTTTGAAATTACGTTTTCACCAACATATTCAAAATTTAGCAAAATCCAACAATGGATTTGTGAGATAGGGTCCTTTTACCGAGATTGTATTTTCTGAGACAATCACACATTCACCACTAACAAACTACTCTCTTACATTTGCAATATGGCTCTGATACCATGTTAAGTTTTAGGATAGCTGCAAATTTAATAGCACTTTATGTTGTATGTATTTTCCAAATGCAACAATCTCTCTTTCATTTATATTGGGAATGAGGATAGGAGAGACATGTCCCTTCATGAGACATGTCTATTAATTATTATTTATAAGAAAGGACATGCCTCTTCCCATTAATTATAATTTAATCAATCTTATAATGTTTCATCAATCAATTATTAATTAAGAATAATATAATAATTTAATATTAAATATTAAATTTTATTTGATTAATATTAATATAACATATATATTATATTACTATTAATCAACATATATTATATGTATTCTTATGATCATACGACTGAAGTTACAAACATTAACAGAGAGGATATCTAATTTCTTTGACTTACAAGACTTGGAAAGTTATGGAGATAAATATATAGTATCAGAGAATGGGCCTAATACCCCAGATGAGATCGATGCCTATGAAGAAAATGAAAGAGAAAGATATGTTATTTTTAGTGCAGTATCTAAAATATAATTGGCAAAGCTTGTTGCATTAGAAATTGCTTATGAAGTATGGGCAAAATTAAAAAATGTCTATGAAGTAAATGATAGGGTTAAACTAGCTAAGATGCAGACTGTTAAAGGAAGATATGAGAACTTGAGGATGGATGAAGGAGAAGATATAGAGCACTTTAGATGATAAGGATGCAATAAAGAAAATTTTGAGGAATCTACCAAAAAGCTACAGTGCTAAGGTCTCAACAATTGAAGAAACCTATGATTCAACAAAATTCATTAGCAAACAATTGTTTGGTACTCTGAGTGCATTTGAGATGAGAAAGTTTTGAAAAGACAAAGTTATAATTGAGACTGTATGTGGTAGATTTGGCCTTGTTAATCAACCATACACTTCAACATAGTCCTTCTTCATCAGATACACACAAGAATGAATATGAGATTATTCATCTTGCCTGTATGATTCGACCTGTTGCCTTCTATCCAAACGGGGTTTTGAAATAGCTCTCAGAATGAGAGTCTCACAACCATAGACCAATCTAGAATGAAGGATTTATACTTCCACGAATGCAATGTAATTATTAATCTAGAAATGAAACATGCAAGATTAATCTAAATGATCCATTTAAACTAGAAATGAGATTAAAACTATGTCATGATTTCAATGCAATTATTCTAGAAATTAAAATTAATCTATTGCAAAATGATATTATTCTATATGAGATTATGAACTAAGAATGTAGCAACAATTTAGTATTCTAACAATGCATATGACTAGAAATTCAGGAAGGAGTTTGAATTAGAAATGGGAGTTCTTTTATAGACTCAGAGGTGATCAGAATAGAAAGTTTCTTTTTTGAAATAAAACAGATAGAAAAGCCAGTTTAAAATAAAAAGCTTTCTTTAAAAGAATACAATAAATTGTTTTTCCTTTGCTTTAACTGTTTTCTTTTTTTATTTAACTGTTTTATTTATGATTTAACTGTTTTCTTTCTCTTTAAAGCATAGTTAAAGAGAAGTTTCCAATTCTGAACAGGAGAGAAGATTTTGTTGACAACATTTAATTAATAAAATAAAATATGACCTCATAATTGCTTTTTCTCAATTATCTGAATAATTAAATTCAATTATTGAAAATGAGGATATTTATTTAATAATTAAATATCATTTAATTCCCTTTTTATGTGTCTTGGCTAAAGAGGGTGAATTTAATTTAATTAAAGTGTTAGGACTTTATAATTAAATTAATTCAATCATAGGGTTTGTTTAGCCAATTGATATTTAGAAATTAAATATAATATATGATTAATGTAGATTTAGGATTTTTTGCATTTGACACTTAGGTCGAGTAGAGTAAGTTAAAACTCAAAATTGCCTAGTACAATAGGACTTTGATGATTCAGAAGAATGACAAATGTAACAAAATTGGTTAGGGTTGCAAGATGCCAATTTTGGGGTGTTACATTTTGCCCCTCTTTGAATTGATGTGCGAGAAGCGCATTGATTCAAAGAATAGTTTGATGCTTGAAGCACAGAAGAATAGATTTCAAAAATTGATAATGCAAAGATCGATTGATGAAGATTTCAGAGTCATCTCCAGGACAGAGCTTAACTCTCCGAAGTCTAGGTTAGGTTGCCAAGACGCCGGTCAAGTAGAGTTTTTGAGGGTCATCTCTAGAATGAAGCTTGATCCTCAGGGATCCGGGTTAGAATGCCCTGATACCTAATAGATGAGATTTTGAGAATCATCTCCAGAACAAAGCTTGATCCTCAGGTATCCGGGTTAGAATGCCCTGATACCTAATTGATGAGATTTCGAGAATCATCTCTAGAACGAAGCTTGATCCTTAGGGATCTGGGTTAGAATGTCCTGATACCTAAATAGATTGATATCTTTCAAAGATTGTCCCCAGAACGAGGCTCAACCTTCAGGAGTCAGGGTTAGAATGCCCCGATACCTGTCCATAAAAAAGATAGTCAAGAGAGATTTTGGGACTATCTCCAGAATGAAGCTTAGTCCCCCAATATCTAGGTTAGATTACCTAGACACTGGTTAGATAGATATCTTTCACAAGACTGTCCCTAGAATGAGGCTCAATCTTCAGGAGTCAGGGTTAGAATGCCCCGATACCTGTCTCAAAAGATAGTAAATAGAGGTTTAGAATCATGTCCAGAATAGAGCTTGATTCAGGAGTCAGGGTTAGAATGCCCCAATTCCCAATAGATGAGTTTTCGAGAATCATCTCCAGAATGAAGCTTGATCCTCAAGAATCTAAGTTAGATTGCTCAGATACCTAAAAGATGATGAGATGTAGGGAACAAAGATGCCCCTATTGATTGTGGAGTATCCAGTTTTAACTGTGAGGTACAAAAAACTGAACATGCCCCAAGTGATAAGGACTTTTGAAAATCAAATCTGATTGATTGGAATAGATTCAATGATGTAATCATCCTGCCCCCTCAGGAGCAAAATGGAAAGATGACACGTCATAATGATGATGGAGAGCGAAAAAATCGCAGATAGATGTTGAATCAGAGATCAAGAAGAACTCAGAATAGATTATGGAAGAATTCAGAAGATTTAGAATCAATTTCGAGCGATTTCGAGGTCTGGTTGACCAAGTTTGACTAGGGTTGACTAGAGTTGACTTTTGAGGAAAAAAGTCAAAGATTTGAAAAAATGATGATAAAATATGATTCTAACAAGAAAGCGACATCAAAAAGTCGACTGCACAAGCGTTCGATCGCGTCGGTCCCAAAAATTTTAAAATGCGATTTTGAGCTATATAGAAGTGTCAGATTTCAATTTCGATCATGAACATGGATTCAGAGCTATCGAATTAGGTAATGGTGAAGTTTTCGCACAAAATAGAGCACTTTGAAAAATTAGGTCAAAACCTATATATGGACCAAAAGGTCATTTTCAAATCATTTCAACCTTTTGACTTTTGCAAATTGAGCTCTGAGCGAAAATGGTGGTCCCCTACAACACGCATTGATTTGAGTGATCTAGGAGGCACAGTCGGCCGACAGCGTACGGACCTCCGATAAGTGGTCGACAAACCTTGCTAGCATTTCAAATTTCATTGATTTCAGTCAATTTTTTCAAGTTTTGGCACATTTTTAGAAAACTATCCGCGGGATTTTGCGTGAAGAAGTAGTTTCTTTGCACGGCTCACTGGGAAATCTCGCACAAGAAAGTGCCTTCCCATGCCATGCGGTGGGAAATCTCGTGCGGGAGAGTACCCATGTTCAGGTGATAGGTCATAAAAGTTTGTGTGAACATAAAATATCGTGTGACCCAAAAAACTTCTTCCCGCGAAAGAGTACTTTGTCGCGTGAAAATCTGCTTCTTCGCATGGAGAAAATTGAGCAATTAGAACATGAAATCAGTCTGTGTCGCATCTAATAGCATTTGCGTCAACATTGTTCTTGTCTACAGGATGTCTTTAATGCTTAATTGTCTCATTATGCTTTGATTATCTCAGATTACTGATCATGCACTGTTGTTTGCATGTCTTGCAGGTTGACTTCCCGGATATCGCCTTCAGATCACACCACCCAGCCATCAGCAGACTAGTGGCACAGCTAGATGATGCAGAGATAGTGCATCTGGATATGTTGGGCCTAACCACTCTATGTGATGTACCCGAGATTCGGGTAAATCAAGGATTATTGAGAGCACTTGTAGAGCGTTTCCTTTTGGAAACGAACACTTTCTATCTTCCATAAGGTGAGATGACCGTGACCCCTAAGGATATCTATCAGATATTGAGGATTCCATTTCACGGAGCTAGGGTGGAGTATGAGGTGCAACCCAGGTTAGGGACACTGGCCCTGAGAGAGATTTTATAGGATGACCTTGTCCTAGGGAGAGCTATCCCATGGGAGGATCTTATCAGTACGTATGGTCCCACACACAAGTTGCTAGTGATATTAGCATGCTTCCTTGGTTGTTATCTGATGTTCGATCATGGACAGCATGGTCTAGAGTGTGGCTGGGGTAGGATGCTACAATAGATGCTAGCCTGGCCGAGACTTTATAGATGGGGCCAGTGTATGTTGGCCCACATGTATCACAAGATGCATGAGATCGTCTATCGAGAGGCGAAGAGTATGGCGACTGGGGTATTTGTACTACAAGTATGGGCATAGGAGCACCTTCCCGGGACTCGACCGATATGCGAGGACTTGAGGCAACCTTTAGAGCCATACATCTGCAAATACAGGGGCATGATTACTCAGCCAGCGCTGGGTAAGATAGATCAGTGGCGGGCCCAGCTTGACGACCTAGCAGCGGTAGTCTAGAGGCCATGGAGACTGACCGAGGTATGGGATGATGCTGCAAAGCAACTCAGTTATATGTTTTGTTCACGTACTATGATTGGCTGAGCCATTACAGTGATAGAGAGATTCTTGCAGAAGCGGGTATGGCGACAGTTTGGCCGTCCACAGGATATCTCACAAGAGTACACGACATATGCTCGATTCATAGATGAGGTGAGGAGAGGCTGGCTGACGAAGCTAGATCAGGGGCGGACTATGATTGATATACAGGCATTGGCCCCAGTATAGTGGGGCTATTTGAGAGATGTAGCAGATGGCGACGTGACCGCAGAGTACTGAGAGTATTCTGTGACCCATCCATTCCCTAGGTTCATAGATCTGGTTGGGATGGCAGGCCGAGGATAGGTAGTACCACCATAGGTAGTACCCCCACAGGTATTCCAACAACAGGTGTCGATGCCCCCACCATAGCAGAGACCATAGCCAGTGTTGTGTCCACGTACAATACAGGTGGACATACCCGCATGTGAGATGAGGATAGATCTCGGTGCCAGTGGCAGCGGGAAACAAAGTCAGAGGAGGATGACCGCGCACCTGGAGGATGTTCGAGAGCAGGCTGAGAAGCAGGAGGTCCCACTAGAGGACCCTATGCAGGAGGACCAGGATGTACAGGAGCCAGGACAAGGTGACGCACCACCACAGGCGCAAGAGGCCCTGCGTAGAGCTAGAGAGAGGGTCAGATCGCTGACCAGATAGGTTGGATATTTGATCGTATAGGTGGTCGTGCGAGATGCATGAATCTTAGATAGAGATTGGGAGGTACAGGATATCCGGGAGCAGCTACAGGTAGCACATGAGGAGATTCGCCATTAGACAATGCAGGCGGCTTATTACTATGCATCATATATAGGGGTGTTGCCTGATGAGGCATCACAAGTCGCTAGATTCTTGATATATGCCAGAGGGTCGGAGGGTGCACAGGCACCACCTCCACTCCACTAGATAGGCCTCCACCTCCGCCTCCTCCAGGTGATGAGGGAGAAGGCTAGAGTTAGTTTTGATAGATTTGAGAGATGAGATCATAGGATGTATTTGATGCGTTGGCATCCATGTATTTGTATCATTATTTTGAGATAGACTGTGCTCGAGTAGCACCATTTTGTATTTGTATCGACACATTGGATATATATATGAGCTCGTCTTTTGGTATCATTACATATAACATTTTTTCTTTTATGAGATTTCCTATATTCTTAGATGTGTAGATGATTTAGAATGTATGCAAATAGATGAACATGTGTGAGATATATGTAAATGTATGAAATGCACATGTATGTAGATGTAAATATGTATGCAAATGATGGATGTAAATGCACTTATGAATGAGAATATGTTAATGCAATGTGTAGGTGATAATGAGTTGTAAATATGCAATGTATATGGTACTAACATCTTATGCAGGACAACGAATGCTAACCAAAAGAATATGTGAAGAATCGAGGGCGAGGATCAAACACCTGTGCAGTTATGATGAAACCAGGACAGTGAAGAAGAACTCCCCAATGTATGAACCCAGAAGAATGTGAAGAAGAGAACACTAAATCGTTGCCACAATGCAAGCCTATAATGAAAATGCAATCTTATGCTAGATGCAATTTGAAAGTGCAATTCTAGGACATGGTTGTGAGACCCATCGTAAAATAATCATCATTGAGCATTTTTTGGAACATCAAAGTCGATACAACCCTCACTGGTGCCACAATGCAACCATAAGGATATGAATATGACTTTCATTGGATAAAATGTATGAAACAAACATAAGCACCAGGGCACAAAAGCCAAGATGACCTGAACATTTTTTCCAGTTGATAGTGCAAGAGTACACCAGTATCGAGGCATTCAAATCCAAGATAACCATGAGTGTGATCATGCATAAACAAACAAAGCAATAACAAACATAGCAATAACAGGCGAGGAGATAGTACCGACCTCACCATGGCATGCAAATAAACAAGATCGAGGGATGTGAGGCTGTTCCACCTTAGTGTGGGAGCTCTTATCACATACACCCTATTTATTTGACGTTATCGAATCATCGGGACTACACCAACAAGCAGTAGACAAAGAAAATATCAATGAAATTCATGAGAATAGACAGTATACAAAGAAATATTCAATCATAACTCAGCCAGTTTCAAAGTTTTCGAATATATTCATGTTTAAAGGTGTTGAAAAACACTGTTGTGCTTGTGAGTGCATTGTGTTTGATTGTTATCGATAGATGTTTACGTTTGAGATATCCGATGTGTGTTAAAAAACACAGATATGTCCAAAGATAGTGTTAAAAAACACTGTTTATGGTGGTCTTGAAAAACACCAGTTTGTGTCAGTAGCAAGTTGTCCTTGAGAAGTGATAAGATTACTGACTCAGGTGTAAACCAAATATGTGATCAAATGGGGGACCTGTGCCCCCAAGTAATGATGACTGACTTGACGTATGTTGTGAGGACAAACCATATGTGGTTTCCCCCAGGCGTATGGTGCATAATCGATGTCAAGTCATGAGGGTTCGCGAAGGAACCAAAGTGTCACGAAAGTGACCAGAAGTTATGTACAAACTAAAGCAAAGAATTGTCAAAACTGAGTATTGATAGATAGAGTGTTTGAGTATAACTCCAACTGGAATGGATGCGAGTAATCTCAATAGTATGAAAATAGTAGACAAACACAGTGAGAACCACTGGTGACTGATGCAAGAGAGATGCTCAAATGAAGAGATCATGGGACTAGCTCAGGGTGGCAAAGTGAAAGAGAAGTGACAAGTTCAAGTGCGTTCACAGTATAATCATCAAAAGCATGGACAAGCAAGTCGAGACCTAAAGCGATCTCATCTAGAGGTATAGTCAAATTCCTTTGATTCCTAGCGACAGTAGTAGATGACATCTTAACATCTAGGAAGTTAGACTCGTTTGACCTGACACTAGACCCTTCACCTACTTCGAGAAGGTTTTCATATGTGTGAACTGTATCTGTATCTTTGTTAGAGGTGGCATATGACAAGCTATCAAACTCATATTCATGAGAGTCCATTTCATCATTAGGCATCAAGTCAAGAACATGAGTGAAATCAACCCTTTGTCCCCAGTTGGGATGATTTCTACCTAGAACTTCCGCTATGGTCAGATGGGCACCTTTTGAACCAGGTACCTCATTAGTGTTTGTAGCATTAACTGCCTCTTATGTAGTGAGAAGTGACTGAGATTCTTGTTCAAATTGTTCTTGAAAGTGTGGTGGTATGTATAAATCACCCTAATGACCTGGATTTATAGTTTGTATTTCTTTCCACTCCTTATAGGTTAATGGAGCAAGTGAAGCGATGTTATCAGAATTGCTATCAGTTTCTATTGTACTAACACGTGGTATAAAGTCATCTGGCTCAACAAAGAATGCCACCAAGTCTGGAGGAATAGGATAAGGAAAACTATCCTCATCAGATCTGTCTTCAGATTATTTAGTTTTAGATGTTTCTTCAGGTATTGGTTGTTTATCTTCTCGAGGCACAAACTTGTTTATCTCCAGTTGAAATGTGAGTTTCTTGAAGCCTATACCTGTAGAGTCACGTGTTCTGCGACCAATATCTTTAAGTGGTGTAATCAATCCCTTATGATTCGCACCTATGGGACCATTTCCTTTGTAGCCAAACTGTTGCATAATGGATAGACCTTTGCCATACTGCTCAGGTTTTATGTCATAAGGGGGAGTAGTTTGTTCAAAAATGTCTCCTTTATAGATCCAGGCTTTGATAGATCTATTTTTAGCTTCTTCTTCTAATGGTACCATGGCTTGTACAAAAGTACCACCATACTTTGTTGGAGGAGGAATCGTAGAAGGTTTAGTGCTCTCAGAAGGTCTCCCAAAAGAACGTGGAGACAAAGGCAAAGATGTAATAGATAGCACATGTTCAATCTGATATCCTCTCATGTCAGTTTCTTTGAGTGTCAAGCTCTTTTCCATTTCTTTTAATTTAGACTCAAGGAGCTCAATAGATTCTCTGTTGGTAGGCACAAAGATGTCAGTAGATTTTGTGAGGGCATTGCAATCATAGTGTGTGTTAGCGGGTATAGTCACTTTAGATCCTTGGAATGGGAACTTAATGCACCGATGGTATGTGGAAGGGACAACTTGCATTTCATGGATCCATGTCCTGCCTAACAGAATATTGTATGCCAAAGGGATGTCAAGCACTTGACAGATAACATCTCGTTCAACAGGGCCAACTCTGATTGGCAACACAAATAGCCCCTTAGATTTACGTTCTTCCTCATCATAGGCCTTAATATTTATCTTTTTGCGGGCATCAATGCAGTCTTCGTCGTAGCCTAATTCAGTAAGGAAGCTAGCAGAGCAAATATTGAGGCTAGCTTCGTTATCTATGAGAACACGACGAACACGCTTTGGACCAATCATGACTTCAATGTGTAGAGGGTTATTATGTGGGTGACTCAAAGAATGGTCATCTTCTTTAGAGAAATACAAGTAATGGGAGGAGGTCAAGTGACCTACCATGGATTGAAACCGGTCAAGATCAAGATCTTTTGGGACATTGGCCTTGGTAAGGGATTTGTCCAGGATTTCCCTGTGGGCAGGGGAGATTTTTAGTAGCTCAAAAATAGTTATCTAAGCATTAGTACATTGCAATTGATTGAGAATACTGTAATTGATAGCATTAGATGAAGAACCCACTTTCAGATTCTTATTAGCAGAACCGACATTAGCTTTGTTTGCTGTTTGTGTTGATGTAGACATAGAAGGCTCAAGGCCTTTGAGGATGATCTTAGCACGAGATCGAGTAACAACATTAGCACTGACCTGAGACTGTTCTTGTTCGGAAGACTGAGGTGTAGACCCTCGCAAGATGAAAGGTGTTTTGGACTTGGGAGTATCTTCCCTCCCCTTGAGAATGATGACATTACAATATTTAGTATTGACGGGTTCAACCATATTAATGACATTTTCATTATTGGTGTATGTATAGTTGACCTTAGCATTAGTATTTTTGCCTTTAGATGAGTCACCTTTTCCATGAGGAGGAAATGGATCTTTGAAAGCTTGGTGATCAGAATTCTTGTTGTGACCTCCCACAACAATAACTTCACTATCGATGAGATCCTGGATTTTATGCTGTAATTTAAGGCAAGTAGCCATTTTATGACCTTTGTTTTGGTGAAAATCACAATAAGCGCATTCATTCCACCAAGAGGGTCTTGGTTGCGGATTATAAGGTCACGGATTATCTATTGGAGTGATTAAATGGTTGTCCAAGAGAGTCTTGTAAACTGCCTCAAGAGGTTATCCTAAAGGGGTGAACTCACGCTTGGGTCTAGGAGCCCAAGGTTTAGATCCAAAAAATTGTGAAGTACTTGGTTTGGAATCTGCCACAACCTGTTCAGTGGATTTGGCTGCTTGCATCATGGTAGTGATATTAAAGGCAGCCTTGGAAGACTTGGGAGTCACATTATGTACAACTCCATCATTCACAACATTTTGGTTCTTGTTGGGAAATTTGAGTTTATCTTTGCTTGAGGAGGAAGGCCCTTGTTTATTTTCCTTGTGTAAGGTCAGTTATCCTTTCTTGATCATGAATGTCTCGATTCTCATAGCTTGCTTAATCATGTCATCAAAGGTTAGAGGACCTTGCAGCTATACTTGATACCCAAAGTTGGGCAGAAGATTGTCGAGAAAGATGTCCAACTTTTCAGATTCAGGTATCTTGCAAGAACATCATGTATAAAGTTGTCTCCATCTTTGGAGAAATGTCAAGAAGGATTCCCCATGATTTTGTTTCAAGTTGAAAATATCTCAGATATGAACCGGATGTTGGATGTTGTGAGAATAGTGTTGTAGAAATAAATTGGCAATTTTGTCAAAAGTTTTGATGCCAACTGGTAGTCTAGAGAACCACTCCATAGCTGATCCTCCCAAACTACGTGGGAAAAGATGCATGAGATAGGTTGTTTCATGTATGAAATCCATAGAGAGAGTACCAAACTCTCTCAAATGGTCTTGAGGGTCAGATGTACCCAAGTATTTATCGTATTTAGGAAGTTCAACTCCTTTGGGGAAAGGAGGCATGCAAAGATTCTTGTCAAACGGGAAAGGACATATGCTTTCTAGAGTGAAGTGTGTAACATGTTTGTCTTTCTCTTTCAATAGTTGAGAGAGTTTCTCTTGCATAGTTTGCATTTGTTTTTGCAAGCGGGAGTTTTCAGTTTCTTCCTCTTTCTCAACAAGTGTTTCTACATCATAGTTGGAAGGTAACTTAGCCTCGTGATTGGCTAGTCTGAGAAGGTATTTCTCTTTTTCCTTAGCTAGGAGAATGTCCATCATCTTGCAGAAATCTTTATTGGCACGAGCGTTTGCAATCTCTTCCTGGGTTATTTTTGTTTCCACATTGTTAGGGGGGTCTTGAGAATGGGACTTACCCCAAGCTTTAAGGAGGTCAGCTCTGCTAGCCTCACCTAATTGGTCATGATCTGCCATCTTGCTAGAATGCAAGAGTGCCATGTGTAAAGACTCAGTATAATAAGGTTGAATGTTTTCAGAATTTGGGTCCTCTTGGAACAAAGGATTTCAAACCTGACTAAAATCCATTGGAAATGACCGTTTGATGAAAGATCAACGTACCAGAGAAGGAGATCAAGATGATTCCTCACTAGATGTAGCTGAAAATAGTGTGGAAAGCACAGATTCATCTTGATTGATTGAGGGAAATGTTTTTCCACTTTGAGTTGTGACAGTCATAGACAAAGATTGAATAAGGGATGTGAACTAGGACCAAACTTGAAACTATCTCAAAGTAAATGCACAAAAAATGCCAAAGGGTGAAGTATCCTTGTTGCAAATCATCAGAGATGAGGCTAGAACAGCCAAGAGATGACTATTGTGACACAAGGCATGACGACATAGATGAAAGAGACCAAAAGATATGAGATGAGACCAGTTTAAGCAAGAATCATGTAATTCTCAACCCAAGAAACCAAGTTTCAGACTGTGTGAAGATAGAAAGTAGATAAACAGACCCAGATTAGAGACCAATTTTGACAGAGGTACGCTTGACAGATGGGAATTAGCTCACTATTTTGAAAAAAAAGCTTTAGACTCGCGCGAAGAAGTACATTGTTGCACGAAGATTCTCACAGACACGCACAAAAATTTGCAGTCTCATGCAAAGAATGATGCCAGACTGGTAAAAAAACATGAAAAAATAATAACACTGTTGCAAAATGTCACGTGATAGTTTCCAGCATATCATGCGAAGATTCTCAGGTAATGATGCAAAGATTGGTAGAATGTCATGCAAAACTATGCAATTTTGACAAATGAAAGTCTGCAAAATTAGACATTGAGACCAGATTGCGTTTCCTGAGATAACATCATGCTATTTTTTGACAGATAGTTTGAGTTACAGATTATGTTAAACATGATCAAGTTTGACAGTTTGTGTGTTTTTTGATGATAGCTTTGATTGTTCAAATGATACACCCATGCAAAACACATTAAACAAAATATTTGTAGTACCAAAACAAAAACATCACAACCCTAGGATAGCCATGACAGTATCTGTTAAATCCCCACTTGAACCAAAGTTCAACTACGCCTACTCTTAGAAGACAACTTAGAAGCTTGGAGGCATAGGCGCCTCCTTACATGTGCACTCACTTCTCAGGCACACCAAGCTTCGAACCCCAGAGGAATTGCTTCCCAAAGGGTTGTTGTCTCTACTAAGAGCTCTAAGAGTGTGGGGCGTCTTAGTCGGTCTCTGACCTTCCGTGCCAATAGATAGAGGGTTTTTGGAAACTAGAACAATAGTTTGTAGTAAGGACATCCATTCAGGTGGTTGTGATAAAGTCATTTTCCCAATTAAGGGGGCTCTCCCAATCCTTTCAAAGCAAGGCTTTCACCTTAATGATGTCAGGACTTTAATGCACCACTAGGGTGCTGGAGGAGATTTTGGTTGCCACAATGAATTCACACCTTTCTATTGTGACATTAATCACAATAGCTTTTTTTGTATACCGGTTCGGAAAGGCTTGGCTTTAGCCTGTTACCGGTTGGGCATCCACTCTCACCGGCTTTGCTAAAGCTCTCAGGAGGTAGCCACTCTAGAAGAATCACATGAATTTGTCTTATACCTAAGATCCATAAAGGCGAGGAGAGAGGATACGTTCATTTAGTTCTTGGAATTACAATCTAGAAAACACTTCAATCACGCAAGATAATGATTCATTTTAAGCACCAACCGAAGTGTGTTCTAACTACTAAAAATAGACATGAGAATTTGTGAAAACACACAAGGTCTTCAACAAACATCTTGCAATAAACACATTAGTAGTTTGTAATGCCTTTCTTTATTTCAGCGTCCTGCAATAAACACGTTAGAAGTTTATGATGGATTTTCTTTATCTTAGCATCCTGCAAACCACTGTTAAGCTGTTTTAGAAGATAAAATCAGAGAAACACAGATGTCAAAAAATAGTAGATGGTTAGAAAACTGAGATGAGAAACATCAAATAAAAGCTCTGTCATTGAATTTCACGCAATAATTCATCCTAGATCGCGTGAAGAAGTGCAGAAAGCCCCGCGAAGAACTAGAAAGTTCACGCGAGACACTGAGAAAGTTCGCGCGACATTAAAATAGAGATGTACGGAAGTACGGATAGAATGCAGAAAAAGTGAAGAAAGTGTAATGAAATGGGGCTAGAACAGATTACCTTGAGCCCCACGGTGGGTGCCAGAAATGTATGTGGTAGATTTGGCCTTGTTAATCAACCATACACTTCAACATAGTTCTTCTTCATCAGATACACACAAGAATGAATATGAGATTATTTATCTTGCCTGTCTGTATGATTCGACCTGTTGCCTTCTATCCAGACAGGGTTTTGAAATAGCTCTTAGAATGAGAGTCTCACAACCATAGACCAATCTAGAATGAAGGATTTATGCTTCCATGAATGCAATGTAATTATTAATCTAGAAATGAAACATGCACGATTAATCTAAATGATGCATTTAAACTAGAAACGAGATTAAAACTATGCCATGATTTCAATGCAATTATTCTAGAAATTGAAATTAATCTATTGCAAAATGATATTATTCTATATGAGATTATGAACTAAGAATGTAGCAACAATTCAATACTCTAACAATGCATATGACTAGAAATTCAGGAAGGAGTTTGAATGAGAAATGGGAGTTCTTTTATAGACTCAGAGGTGATCAGAATAGAAAGTTTCCTTTTTGAAATAGAACAAATAGAAAAGCCAGTTTAAAATAGAAAGCTTTCTTTAAAAGAATACAATAAATTATTTTCCCTTTTCTTTAACTATTTTTTTTTTTATTTAACTGTTTTATTTATGATTTAACTGTTTTCTTTCTCTTTAAAGCATAGTTAAAGAGAAGTTTCCAATTCTGAACAGGAGAGAAGATTTTGTTGACAATATTTAATTAATAAAATAGAATATGACCTCATAATTGCTTTTTCTCAATTAT
>MU228157.1:1326765-1360693 GCA_018584345.1 Thuja plicata | reverse complement strand
AAATTAATTCAATCATAGGGTTTGTTTAGCCAATTGATATTTAGAAATTAAATATAATATATGATTAATGTAGATTTAGGATTTTTTGCATTTGACACTTAGGTCGAGTAGAGTAAGTTAAAACTCAGAATTGCCTAGTACAATAGGACTTTGATGATTCAGAAGAATGACAAATGCAACAAAATTGATTAGGGTTGCAATATGCCAATTTTGGGGTGTTATAGAGACTACCTTCAAAGAGACAAATATAGATGAAGATTTAGATGATGAGAGAACATATGAGGCGGGAGAAAAATTTGTAAGAAATCTAAAGAAAGGAACCGGTAAGTATAAAGATATCTTACCTCTTAAATGTTTTGTATGTGGAAAGGTTGGTCAGATAGCTACTATAGACGTCTAAAATTGTCCTTATATTAATTTAATTAATATTTCCATAACATTATAGGGGGTAGTATTTAAATTAAATTCAAATACTAAGGTTGGTCATATAGCTATTGTAGACATCTAAAATTGTCCTTATATTAATTTAATTAATATTTCCATAACATTATAGTTAATTTTAATTAATTATATTTGTTATATTCTTCTACCTATTTAATTAAATATGCTTCACTTTCCTTAGTATTTGAATTTAATTTAAATACTACCCCCTCTGATGTATTAAATCTTATTTAAATACATTATCCCTCATTAATCCCTTTAAATAAAATTTTAATTTATTTATTCTTCCATATAACTTAAATTCTACTAAACCAAATTAATCTAAATTTTTAAATTTTAAATTAAGCTAATTTGAATCTAGATCCTACCCTACCTCACATCACTCTCACCAAATAGACCTATTCACTAATTAACTAAGGTTAATTAGGCTAATTTATTGATTCCTACACCAATTAGTCATAATTATTTGCTCACACATGTGTGAGCAAATTTCTAAAAATCTACTTTTCCAAATAATTCTTATTTGGTGCCAACAAGGTTTCTTACACCCATGATGACACTTTCTTATACTTTCTAAAAGTGTTATATTGGCCCAAAACTTTTACACTCTCTTACACCTCTTACAAGATCCTTCACATGTGTACTTTAAGTACACTTTGAACCATCACATCCAAAGTTGCTCACACATGTGTGAGCAAAGTGGGCCTCTTGCATGGCTTATGTGTCCCTCATGTGGCACCTATGTGGATGCCACATGAACTCAACCTCATCCAAGCTCTCTCTCTCTCTCCTCCAAAAACTCTATAAATAGAGGCCTTTGTCAAGAGCAAATTATCTCCATTTTATGCATTGCTATCATGTTAAAATAGCTTTAGAATTCTTAGTTCATTGTTCATGTTCATGATTTTAGTTCATAGTTGAATCTAGATATTACATGTTAGGATTAATGGAATGAATTTAGTTTCCTTTCATTAGATCTTTCATATCATTCTTAGTATAGTTTGCATCATTTTTGTGCATATGATGAATGGCTTGAGACAAGTTCTTCATACTTGTTCTTGAGTTCTTCATCTATCCATTAGTTTGCATTCTAGTTTCATCCACCAATCAATCATAGTGGGACTAGTATATTATGTTGGGAGAGCACACCCACACACCTCTCTAAGAGCAAATCAACAAGGTCTTGGGTGCCCTTGTTCAGCTCATCGGATGTCATGATGGAAATTCTTATTTTTATAGTATGTTTTAGACATGTTAGTGTAACTTATTGATTGTTATTTCTCTAAAATTTGCATGTCTGAGCATGCTCCCAACAGGTAGGTTTCCAACATATACATTTTGGCACGCTCGGTGGGACCCATGTCCCTATTTTCTAACATTTTTCTTGCATTTTTCATGATTTTAGAAACTTTTTACATAGACTCGTCTGCGCTCTGATTCCACCATCCGCGTTTCCAGAACGCCGTCTGCGCAGATCACCGTCTGTGATACTTGGTTGTCTACGCTTAAAAACTGTCATTTGCACAGAATGGCCGTCAGTACTTAAAAATTGTTGTCTGTACAGAACTTTGCCGTCTGTGCATATCACCGTCTACACAGATCACTGTTTGTGCAGATCACCATCTGTGCATTGTCATTACCGTCTCTGCATTTCTTATATTTTAAACTAGTTCTGAGATATGGGTATTTATTGAATAGTTTTTGGATAATTTTTATGTATATTTCAGACCAATTTTAGCACCAGGTCTATATTTAAAATATATCATTTAAGTATAAGTGACATATTTATCTTTGTTATACTTAAGATATATTTGTTAATACCTTTGTTATACTTAAGATATATTTTAAATATATACTTCCAGGATGTTTGAGAGTGGTTTCAGCTTCATAGGATTTAAGATGCAAAATCAAATTTTTTAGGGTTTTTAAGAAATTTCAGACTTAGTCAAATTTTAGGAATCAGGAATCAACATATTGTCACGAATCAAGTGTTACTAATCTATTTGTCTTTTTACAACATTTTAGGGTTGAAGACTTTAAAGATTGCTAATATTTTTCATGCAGGTTTCCTTGGATTTTAATAGATTTTGGGACTGAACTTGTATGTTTTAAACATTATTCTTTGAATGAATGTTGCTTAAAATAAGGAATCAACCACATCCAATCTTGAATGCATAAGGTAATGAACCTCATAAATCTTGAATGACTTAAGGAAAAACAATCACACCTTTCTTACATGTTTTCCTTCTTGATATGTGGGAAATAAATTGAACATGAATAATTAACCATACTATTGTGTCTTTTTCTTAGATAGAAAAACATATAGTTGCTTTTAATAGGTTCAATTTGGAATGAACATTTCTTGGTATGTTTGAAGAAGTGTTTTTCAACACTTCTTTCGAGCTATATGTCATTAGATTAAAACCTTTAACATAATTGACGTTATGATTAAGTTATAGTCGTATCCTCTCCCCTCACCTTCGCGGACCTTGGGTGAAGAGAAAGCTTAGCTTAATCAAGCTTCTAGAGAGGTCTGTCTAGAGGGTGCACTTCCCCTTTAGAGGACAACCTCAAACCGGTAATCCCTTTGACTGGTATAGAAGTAAAGTGCGGCCCAAAGGTCCTCTTTATCCCTTCAGGCTAGGGCGGGTCATGTTCAATGGTAGTCCATACTGAGTGAATATCCTCAGCATATTGGCATGGTTGAACTAGAGACTTAAGTGTCTCACACTGTACAAACCGATTGCGAGGACGCTACAAAACCTTGCTAGTAATTATAAATTACTAGCCCACCCGATTCACCTTTGAACAGTGACTTATTATAGTGCAAGGGGAGGGAAGATTCTCCCCCCAAGATTCCTATCATACGTGTCCCAGGGTATTGTGTTGTGAAAGATATCTTTGTAGCACGACAATAATACCTTGAAAAAGACAAAAACACGGGCGCCCTTCCGGGGGTGACACTGCTGTGTGAGCTGAAGGACTACTAAGCAATGGGCCTATAATATTTCATGCAAATCCAAGTCCCTAAGGTAGCTACTATTTATATTGTCTTTGTTGTGATAAACCAAGTAAAAACACAAGTAACTTGAAAGAGTCACTTGAACATACATAAATGAAATATTGCAATTGTATCAAAGTTCCGCAAAGTCACAATTGCTTGTCTCCTGCAAGGTTGCTTTGTCCCTTCCAGGACTATTTTCAGACATGTGTCGTCAATAACTGTCAGTTATACCCAAAATATGAGTCAAGGTATACTTAGCGTAGTCAATACCTTTGATGTATGTTGAAAATCAGTTCTTTCCAATGAACAAATCAACCTAAAAATTCCAAAATCAGTGAGAATCCTACATTGTCATCTCCAAATCAACCCACTTCTTCTTCTTCATCATCATACTTTTCCTAATCACCTCTTCCAAGTCATTTTTTATTCTTCTCAACCATTCTAATCATTTCATTCTAAACATCCACAATCTTCCTAATCCTCATCATAATCATCCCTCTAATACACATCGACATCCTCTTTATTAATCCAATCTAATCATTCATCTTCCCCCAACCTAATCCAATCATCATTCTTCTAATCCAATCCACTTGTCAACCTCATATCATTCTATCAAATCATAATCCAATTTATCTTCCTCTTCATCCAAAACCAATCACACCTTAATTATTCCCTTGTCTTCAAACATCTCCCATCCATCTTTCAAAGTTCATCCATTCTTACTTGAAAATCTTCATTCACATCACCTTCTAATTCCAATTTTCATAAAATCTTCTACTTTTGGCTTAGGAGCACCATCATAATCCTTGGACTTTAATCTCGGTTATCTTGATTGACCCATATCCAACCATAGTCAAGATTAAACCACATCAAATCAAACTTCATCTTTTAGACCTTCATCAAGATTTTTCATCTCAAATATTAGGTTGAAATATTTATCAAAGTGTTTCATAGGCCCTCATCATTAGCAAACATCTATTTGAATCATATTTCTTTGCGAACATCATTCCGTCACAAGTAATTAATTCTCTTAGTCATATCCTATTTTTCTTGGGATCATTAGTCTATCTCCAAGTAGAAGAATATATCATCATCCAAATCAATCCTTTGCTTGCACCATCATAGGGTCTTGTTTCACCTAGGTTTGTCTCAAACCTTTAAATCCAAATCAAATCAAATCAAATCAAAATCAATCAAAATCAAAATCCTTGAGGCCTTGCCCTCTTAAATCAAAACAAAGTCCAAGTATTGCTCCTAATTCCTAAGTTCATATTTCATCCATCCTCAAATTTGTCACTTCATCCACTCTTAATCTAAAACTTCTTCCACATAATATTCTAATCAAATTCCAAAACCCCTCATTCAAACATCATGGATATGGATTGGTTTCAAAAAATGGTTGAGGACTACAAAGTGCTAAACCTTAATCCTCAAAGCATACCTCCAATCCAACCTACCTACCAAATCAATCCTCAACACATCATATCCAATCCAAATTCATCTACCATTTCTTATCCTTCCTCTACCTTTGACAAGGGAAATTTATCTCATAGCCACCTTGCCCATGAGATTCAAGAACTCCGAAACATTGTCCTTAGCCTACAAAATGGGGGTCAAAAGAAAAAGTTTATCTTTAAAGACATATGCCCTTCCCCATTTGTCCAAATTCATAATTCCCATCTACCATTTAATCCCAATCCTACACCTAATCCCCCACATTTTGAGCTTCATTTCCAAAATCACAATCCTTATCCTTCACATAATCCCAATCCTCCAAGTCCTACATCATCCCCATCCCACACTACCTTTTCCATTGAATGGATCCAAAGGCTAGAAGAAAAATATAAATCCCCAAATCAAGTTGTAAAATCCCCTCAAGTCATGAACCCACCACCATCCCCTCCAAATCAATACGTACCTCAATCTCCTAATCCTTATGAGTCTCCCATACCTCAATCCACCCAAGTTGAATCTTCCACCTCCTCCATCACATTACCCCCACAAGTCTACACATGTCAAGAACTTGTTCCAAAGCATGATAACATGGATTCCTCCTTCTCCTCTAGATCTAAACATTCCTCCAACTTATGACACCTCTCCATATTATGACTCATTTCCATATGAATATCCTCTCCTTCCATATCAATATCCACTTATCCTCCTTAACCCATCTCATGATCCCATTCCCAATCAAGATCAAGACATCCCCTCCACCCCATCCAATGATTCTCTTCCATGTCAAGAGTTAACCTTCCCTTACCCGCCACTTCATGAAGCTATTCCATGTATCCCATCCACTAAACCCCCTCTTTGTCAAGATCAAATTACTCCATCTCATGATTCCATCCCCTCCATTTCATTGCATGATTCCCTTCCATATCAAGATCCACTCACTCCAACATATAATCCTCCCCAAAGTCAAGATCAAAGTGCCCATTCAAATCCATTTCATAAAGCCTATCCCTCTCAAAATCCTATTATTCCTCCACATGATCTTAATCCTCCACAAAATCCCATCAAATCTATCCAATCCATCCATAAACCCCATTCACATGGACTCACATCTCGTGTTCAAAATAAAAAGTGTCTCATTGGAAAAAGAATGTCTCAAGATGTTGGTAAATTTCCACCCCTTCTACATTTGAAATTCTTCCATCTAAACTCAAATTTTCCCATCCCCCATCCTCCAAATCCATTTTAGGACCTTATGTCCGAAAAATCATCCCTTCTTCATCCACATCCATTTTGGGCCCTTATGTTCAAAACTCAATCCCTTCCTCATCCACGTCCATTTTAGGTCCCTATGTCCCAAAAACAAATCCTTCATCCCTTCCATCCATTTTGGGTCCTTACATACCTTCATCCACCATACCCAAGTCCACCACTCCATAACCTCAAATCCATAATAAAGATCAACAAAGGCACACATCCTTGTATTCCTTCCAACATCCACCCTTCATTAACTCTCCAAACTATCTACCCTCATGCGCCCACTCCATTGCTATTGGAAGCAATTTGGATGCCAAAGATAAAATTCATAAAAGCCAAAATCCCAAGGATCAACATGTCCCATCTAAAAGACATGTTCAAGAAAATAAAAATATGATGCACAAGAAAGAAAATTCAAAAGGCCACAAAGGCCCAAAAAAAAAAATAATTCAAAAATCATGTGGATTCCCAAGCTACTTATTGAAGCAATGCATCTCAAGGCAAAATCAAAGTTGGCATCCAACCTTTCTAATCCAAAGCTTCTTCCCTTTATAAATCCAATTTATACTCCATTTAAAAATCCCACATATCTCAAATTCATTTTGGATCCTAAAATTCCTCACTCCACTATCCTAAATACATCACCTCCTTCCTCTATTTTGGGTCCTTAATCCCAAAATCCACTACTCCTCATCCACTACTCCATCACCCTTCAAGGTGTGTGCCAATGATGATCTTTCTAAATCCCTTATTCATTTCTCCATAAGTCTTTCAACCTCCCATCCATTATCCACCAATCCTTCCCCATCCTCCCATCCCATTAATCCAACCCTGTTCATAAAGCCTTATCCCCCCTCCATCCCCTCATCCATTTCATCTCCCCTCCCACCATCCTACCAACATCTATGAGCATTTATCTAAAAGTCCTTGATCCATTATATATATAGAAAAATACATCTCAAGGGATATCATCTATGTCACCACATGATTGAGTCCTTCCTCCATCTTCCTATCACATATCCATTGTATTCCAAATCCACTTATATATCCATTTACTTATCCTCGTTCCCTTGCACTCTATACATGGGGGCAAGATCCATCCATGCCTAGGCTACCATACATATCTTCCACATACCCTATCCACCATCCACCATCCTATCTAAGTCCATCATCCATTTCTCATCTTTGATCTTGACTATCCTATACTTTCCCGCCACTCATATACTCCATGTTTCATATTCACTATCCATCATCCTATCTACGTCTATCATCCTCTATCCATGTTTGATCTTGATATCCTATCCATGTCCTCAATTTCATAGTACTTGTCTTATACATTTCCTCCATCCCCCTTCCATAATCCTATATAATTCCATCCTTCTTTCCCATGTCTTTTGATCTTTATTACCCTATGCATTTCCTCCATATATTATCCATTATTCTATCCTATCCATATTTTTCATATCATATCCCCTATCCCATTCATACCCTCCATCTCATATCTCTTCTCCAAATCCATTCCACTTTGCATACCTTTTCTCTTCCTTACAAAACTAGAGGCACTCATACATCCATACATGCTTTGGACAATACACGCCTTCCTCCCCTCCATGCATATCCTTTTCACAACTATCTATCCATCTCATTTATCCTTTATCCACCATCTCTCCATCCTTCATTTTCCCACCTCTAGTATGGGGGCATCCTTTGAAAGACAGTCCTTGGATCCTAATCTACTCATTCCCATTTCTTGAGTCTTCCACTCACATCCCTTACACACCATCCTTCTCTTTCGTGCATCCTTCATGCCCCATATATCCATCCTTCATTTTCCTACTGCTAGTGTGGGGTATTTTGTTCCTTTACCACCTAGTTCTTGAATCTCCATCCTTTAATCACCCATTCTCGATTCATCCATTTAGTATTACCTATCCCTTAATTCCCTTAATTCCCTTAATTTACCTCCCATCCAAGCCATCTCTCCATCTCCACCATTCCTTGGTTCTCCCTTGTCATTGGTTTGAATCCCATTCTATCAAATTCATATCCATCCATGATATTTTATCATTCCTCTTTCATTCTATCTAACTTCTAATCCAATCCATTCCTCTTCCATTCTATCTATTTTCTAATCCAATCCATTCCTCTCCCATTCTATCTTCTAATCCAATCCATTCCTCTCCCAATCGATCTTCTAATCTAATCCATTCCTCTTCCATTCTATTTATCTTATATTCCAATTCATTTTTCTTCTTCCAATTCAATTCTATCCCATTCATTCCTCTTCTAATCTAATACCTTCCTCTTCTATCTAATTCCTCTTATCTTCCAATCTCATTCCATCTAATTCCTCTTCTTATAAAATTGTATTCCTGCATGATTGAGCTTGCCCCATCAACACTGAGCTTTATTCTAGATACAGTGACCGCAAACATTTCCAAAAAATCAGCAGATAGATTAACTTTCCTAAGTTCGTTCTATTCACAAGCAATTGCCAGCAAATTCTCATTTTTTTATCAATCAATCTTTGTCCCATCAGGATGCATCCTTCCGGTGTCAGCTGTTCTATCAATCCTCACATCAAAATTGTTCATGGTAAGAACTTTTGGACTGAATGACCTCTTGGTCAAGATGCCTTTTTGTTGATTTTATCTTGTGTTTTACTATGTCCTTATCGCGACAGCCTCGATCTTTTATATCTTGGTTCGTTATGGTGAGTATCTAGTGAAATACGTGTCATTTGTGGTATGACCTGCATGTCATAGTTTTTTAGTGCATTTATGTTTTGATATTTGGTTACTACTATGTATGCCTCACTGGGGGCAGGATTCATGCATCTCAAATCCGTCAACAGATCTAGATGTACTGTGTCTCCTCGTGAGTAACATTTCATAAGATTCATCATACATGATATCTTTCATTCTTGTTTCTAACAACCTATTTGTCTGAGAGTCTAGTCCACGCAAAGGAACCATGTCACTTGTGTTTTCTAGCACACGGTGCATAACTCCTTTTGCAAAATCAAACTAGGGTGTGCTCTCCAACATTAACACGGTATAAATCCCACTGTCATCATGTAGTTAGGATTGCATTTTAGCTAGGTCATATTGCACTTTGCATTTTTTCTCTTGGCAAGGTTTTTGTTTATTCCCCCATCCCGATTGGGGCATCATGTCCCCAATCTAACCTAGGTCTACCCCACCCCCAAGGATGTGTCTCGCGACACCACCTAATTTCCCCCTTTTCTCTCTTCTTCCTCTCTTCTGCCTTTTTTTGAGAAAATTCCACAAAATTTATTTTTTCTGTTATTTTCTCAAGGGGGCATCATCTCATCTCCCACCATAATTAATTTTCTCTCTGTGGCATCTTATTTTATTTTCTTTGACGCGACACCACTTTCGACGCCGCATCAAAGAGGGGCAAAATATAGACATCTAAAATCGTCCTTATATTAATTTAATTAATATTCCCATAACATTATAGTTAATTTTAATTAATTATATTTGTTATATTCTTCTACCTATTTAATTAAATTTATTTAATTAAATATGCTTCACTTTCCTTAGTATTTGAATTTAATTTAAATACTATCCCCTATGATGTATTAAATCTTATTTAAATACATTATCCCTCATTAATCTCTTTAAATAAATTTTTAATTTATTTATTCCTCCATATGACTTAAATTCTACTAAACCAAATTAATCTAAATTTTTAAATTTAGATTAAGCTAATTTGAATCTAGATCCTACCCTACCTCACATCATTCTCACCAAATAGACCTATTCACTAATTAACTAATTTATTGATTCCTACACCAATTAGTCCTAATTATTTGCTCACACGTGTGAACAAATTTCTAAAAATCCACTTTTTCAAATAATCTTTATTTGGTGCCAACAAGGTTTCTTACACCCATAATGACACCTTCTTACACTTTCTAAAAGTGTTCTACTGACCCAAAACTCTTACACTCTCTTACACCTCTTACAAGATCCTTCACATGTGTACTTTAAGTACACTTTGACCCATCATATCCAAAGTTGCTCACACATGTGTGAGCAAAGTGGGCCTCTTGCATGGCTTATGTATCCCTCATGTGGCACCTATGTGGATGCCACATGAACTCCACCTCATCCAAGCCCTCTCTCTCCTCCAAAAACTCTATAAATAGAGGCCTTTGTCAAGAGCAAATCATCTCCATTTTATGCATTGTTATCATGTTAAAATAGCTTTAGAATTCTTAATTCATTGTTCATGTTCATGCTTTTAGTTCATATTTGAATCTATATATTACATGTTAGGATTAATGGAATGAATTTAGTTTCCTTTCATTAGATCTTTCATATCATTCTTAGTATAGTTTACATCATTTTTATGCATATGATGAATGGATTGAGACAAGTTCTTCATACTTGTTCTTGAGTTTTTCATCCATCCATTAGTTTTCATTCTAGTTTCATCCACCAATCAATCATAGTGGGATTAGTATATTGTGTTGGGAGAGCACACCCACACACCTCTCTAAGAGCAAATCAACAAGGTCTTGGGTGCCCTTTTTCAGCTCATCGGAGGTTATGATGGAGTTTCTTGTTTTTGTAGTATGCTTTGGACATGTTAGTGTAACTTATTGATTGTTATTTCTCTAATGTTTGCATGTCTGAGCGTGCTCCCAACAGGTAGGTTTCCAACATGTACACCTACTATATGTCCAGAAAAAGGAACAAGACCAAAACTAAAATTCAGTAAGAATGCCTATTATGTTAATGCAAATGCTAGTATCATAGATGATGAATCAGAAGAAGGTGACTATTTATTTTATGTTGAATAAGTTGAACCTAAATCTAAAGTTAGTAATGTGATATCTCTAGAAAGTAATACTAAAATTATTGCAATTGCATTACATGTTAGAAGAGATAAGGATGAATGGTGGATTGAAAGTGGTTGCTCAAATCATATGACTGGTGACAAAAGTAAGTTTGTGCAACTTGAAAAATATGATGATGGTTCTATTAGATTTGGAAATGATCAAACTGCACAAATTGTTGGAATAGTTTCTATTACTTTTGATGGAAAATATAATACTGACAATGTGTACTATGTGAACGGATTGCATCATAATCTTTAAGTGTTGGATAGGTGTGTAAAAATTGTTGTAATATTGTCTTTCAGGATGGTGGTTGTGAAATTTAGAAGGGATCCAGAACTATTATTATTGAAAGCATAAGTATTAGAAGAAATATGTATCAATTGGATGTTGCTACAAGGAATTGCTTGTTATTGTAGATTTATGAAAGTTGGCTATGGCATCAAAGGATGTGTCACATCAACTTTAACAATTTGGAGAATATTATTTTGGAAAGGGCAGTAAGATATCTACCAAAATAAACCAAATCAAATAGCAATGTTTATAGAGAATATCAAGAGGGTGAAAAAACAAAGGGAACTTTCAAAGGAAAAGAACAATCTTCTACTGGACTATTGAATTTGGTGCATACAAAATTTTGCAGTCCAAGGAATCTACAAGGTGAAAGTTATTTTATGCTCTTAATTGATTATCACTCTATAATGACTTGGGTTACATTCTTAAGAGAAAAATATGAGGCATTAGAAAATTTCAAGGTATTAAAAGCTATAATTGAAATGAAGTTGATAGAAAAATCAAATGCTTAAGATCTAATAGAGGAGGAAAGTTTGTCAGTGATGAATTTAACATTTCTTTTGAGATGCATGGGATTAGAATAATGTTGTTTGTTCCTAGGAAACCATGACAAAATGGTGTTGTAAAGAGAATGAACCAAACTATACAAGCAGGATATGAATTTTATGAGTCCATAGACAAAAAAAAATAGAAGACAAGAACATAGAAGAAGATAAGCAGAGAGAAACCAAGGATGCTTTGAAATTTGTATCAAAAACTCTGAAGTATGTATAGGGAAATCACTAAAAAGTACAGATCATTGGAGATAAGAATAAAGGGATCATTTCCAGAAGCAAGGATGCTTAAAAATAAGTTCTATGTTTACTTTCTGAGACTGAACCAAAGATAGTTGAAGAGGCTTGTTGTGACCAGAATTGGATGAAGGCAATGAAAGAAGAATTGGATCAAATTGAGAAAAGTCAAACTTGGGTACTAGTTCCCAGACCAAAAGAAAAAAATGACATTGGAACAAAGTGGTTGTTCTAGAATAAGAAGGATGAGAATGGAACAGTTGTAAGGAACAAGACAAGAATGTTCTACAAAGGGTATACTCAGGTTGAGGGCATTGATTTTGAAAAAAATAAAATTGCTCATGTTGGTTGAATGGAAGTTATTAGGATATTCTTAGCATTTGCAACATTTAAGGATTTCAAAGGCTATCAAATGGATGTGAATTCAAAATTTTTAAATGGAGAACTATAAGAAAAGGTTTACATTGAACAACCAAAAGGATTTATGTTGTCAAATGATCCATAAGTCATCTATAAAATGAAAAAGGTTCTGTATGGGCTGATGCAAGCTTCTAGAGCTTGGCATGGAAGACTATATAAGTATTTAATGCATGAAATTTTTCAAAAAGGGTCTACTAACACCAATCTTTATTTCAAATTTGAATCAAAAAAATTCTCAGTGGTTGTGGTTTGTGTGAATGACTTAATATTTGAAGGAAATAATGACATGTGCAAGAAATTTTCTAGTGAGATGTAGGATGGATTTGAGATTTCCATGATTGGTGAGTTTAATTTGTTTCTTGGATTGCAAGTAAATCATAATAGTAAAATTATTTTTATTTCTCAATCAAAATATATCAGAGATTTATTGAAAAGATTTGTATTGGAAAATTGCAAACCAATGTGTACTCTTATGACTACCAGATGTAATTTGACCAAAGAAGGTATATCCCTCAAGGAAGATGCAAGAAAATATGGATCAATGATTAGAGGACTACTATATATGATTGCTACTAGACTATATATCATGTATGTTGTCTGTTTGATAGCTAGATTCTAGCAAGAACCAAGAGAATCAAATTTTGTTGTAGTTAAGAGGATCTTCAGTTATTTGAAAGGAATAAAGGAATTTAGATTGTGGTATCCTAGAGGATCAATATTTTCTCTGAAAGCTTATACTGACATGGATTGGGTTAGAAGTTTTGATGATAAAAAGAGTACTAGTGGTGGAGAATTTTTATTTGGCTCATGATTAGTTGCTTGGTTAAGTAAGAAGTAGGATTATTTATGTTTGTCCTCTATATAAGTTGAATATATTGTAGTTGCATCATGTTTCACACAGGTACTTTGGATGAAACATGCATTGAAGGATATTGGTGTAGTGTTTGATAAACCGATCTCAATCATTTGTGATAACACTGACACAATATATATCTCTAAGTACCTAGTACAACACCCCACAACAAAACATATTCTGATCTGGTATCACTTCTTGAAGTAAAAGGTGTTATCCAATGAGGTAAAACTTGTGTATGCACCCACAACAAAACATATTTCAGATACCTTTACAAAAGCTTTGTGTAAAGATACTTTTGAGTATCTATGGGAAAGGTTGGGGTAATTACCCCCTCCTAGTTCAAACTGAGTATATTAGCACTGTATTTGATGCAAAGCAACATTGCAAGAATCAACAAAGTGAATCCAGGTGTTAAGATTAAGTAATACTGAGAGGGGGGGGGGGGGGGGGGGGGGNGGTGAATCTATATTACTACATTTAAAATAAACTTTGAACCAGTTCCACATAAACCATAAGCATATTGAAATCAAAAGAACATAAGAAAATAATATAGTACTCATAACACCATTATTTGTTGTCGAGGAAACCCTGGACAAGGGAAAACCCCGGTGGGGATGGTACCCACAAGCATGTACTAAAGTATAATGTCCCTGTTAGGAGACCTAGCCTTGTTAGGAGCTGAATAATACACAGTACAATTCCTTGTTAGAGGAACACAACCCTACTAAAGGTATACAACACCCTTTCAGGGGCCAACTGAGCTTACAACTCTTACAATAATACTTTTGTTACAAAATATTGTCAGTCATGAACAAAAAAAGCATCTTTAATGCTTAGATAGTTCCAGTCTTAGTTCTGCAATGATCTCTATCATCCTCTGCTATGCTATTTGCACATATACTCCCCAAATCATCACTTTAGTTCAACTACTTTGTATCTCTGTTCTGCTGCTATCATTTGTCTTCAATTCTCTGTAACTTTGTGTAATCATCACCAAAATCAAATCAATCTTAGATGTAGGTTGTACATACTCCATAATAGCTTCCTCTAAGATTTCATGCCATAAATCATTGATCTCAATCTTCAATATCCAAAATACATCTGTATTTCTGCTTCTGTACCTAGTCGATTCCAAGATTGAATTACCAAAACTTAACTTCAAATCAATCAATCAATATGCCAGATGTGTTGCCATAAATGACAACCAAAAATTTATTTAACACAAACAAAATTGATCACTTTCCAACAATCTCTCCCTTTGGCATTGATGGCAATACTTAACAAAAAATGACTAAGTGTTCCAACAAAACAAAAACTGTCTCTTCTTCATTTCTTCTTCTGCTCTCTTCTCCCCTATTCATTTTCTTCTCTCTTCTCATTTTTATCTCTTCTCCCCATTTATTTATTCTCTCATTTTTTCTTCTTCTCTCTTCTCCCCTTTTGAAAACAATGACAAAGGTGCATAAAACTTAGTGCTTTCTCACCATTTTTAGAATATCCTAAAAAGAATCTTCCAAGATCTTCACTTTTGCACTCCATGACTTAACCAATAGCTGACTAACATGAATTATTCCATTTAGTGCATATGATGTTGTCTCTGTTTCTTTCAAATCTATGGGTATAGAGTTTTTCAATGATTCTATAGTCTTCTCCATGTCAGATAAGTGAGTTTCAAGAATTGATAGCTTAGGATTGATTAAACTCTTTAGCAAACCAAACATTGTCATGACTCTCCCTTTCTCTATATCCAATACATTCAGCTTATCCAAGACCCTTGTTACTTGGTTGTCCATTTCCATCATAGATTGTGAGGAGGTCTCATAAATGTCCATCATTCTGTTCAAGGTTGCCCCATCCTTAGCAATAATGTTCTTAATGTTCTGAACATGTATGACTGGGTTCATGCAATAACTAAATAGTTTCCTGCCATGTGCAACACAACTCTCTGCTTTTCAGTAATAGATTTCAGAATGCCCAAGTCCCATGAAAGATTGGCAAACTTCCATCAGTTTCTTCTCCAAGTAGCTCTTCTTTGCCTTTCCTTCTGCTATCTTCACTAGGGTCTCATAGTGACCATCAAACTCATCAAGTGTCATCTTTAGGTTCTCTATATCATATCTTCTCTAGAAAACAATAGGTAGTAGAAGCAATTTATTCACAATATCAATTGCTCTAGACATTACTTTAGTCTTCTTGTCACTTTTATGCTCAAATCTATCCTTTTCTTTAGTGTGTGTGGGGAAAGCTAAAATCACCAAATCATCCTCATCCATGTGATCAACATCAACATATATATGTTTTTCTTTACTTGCCAACAATAAGATAGAAGATGTGTCTACTTCAATTTTTTCTTCATCTTTTACTTCTTCATTTTTCTGCTCCATTTCTTTCAGTTCTTCCTCTCTCTGATCTTCCTTTTTCTGTCCTTCATCCTCAACTATTGTTCTGTCCTTCATCCTCAACTATTGTACTGTCAATGTTTCTTTCAAATGGGTCCTTCTTATCATGATAAGTGTTAAGTGTCACAGTCACACCAGAAACATAGAGATCTGGTTGCATATCATCTTCTCTTTTCTCAACACTTGCCTCAGTTGTTTTGGAACTCTCTCCCATTCCCAAAGGTGTGGGCATTGTAGTCTTAGGAGGTGAAGCCTTCTCAGGAATAGTTGACATAAGTATTTGATCCAATGCTCTCTGAGTCTCTTCAGTAACATCTTCATACTTTCTTTCCATAATGTTCACTAACCTTGCCTTCATCCTCAATAATGGTTTTAGTTCATTGAATATTCTATCTCTGTCTCTTGCATAGAAATCACAGGTAACATGTTATCAATTTCTTGATTTATGATAGTCTCATCTTCAATATGTGCTAATTGTTTTCTTATTTCCAATCTACCATACAAATCACCAGCAAAACTGCCCTTTGTCTCTAACAATTTTTTCTTGAAAACAAGTAAATGATTTACCACAATATGTTCAATCTTAATCTTATCAGATTCCTCATACCTATCATAGTACTTGTTTATTGTAATTAGATTTCCTTTCTCAATAGCTCTTTTCTCAATCATTTTCAAGTCAGGTTTCCATACACGTCTGCCACTTTCAACTTTCTTCTCTTCTCTCTCAGTTCTTAGCTCTTTAGGTGGTGAATTATGTTTATAGGATCTGGTGTTCACTCTAGGAACCAACTTTACTGCTTGCGAGGTCTCCAAAGATGATGAAGGGGTGGCTACATGAATAATAGTAGTAGGTGTAGTAGTTGTCATTGTATATGTGAAAATGGGTACCTGTTCCTACAGACATAAACACACACACTTCAATAGATCATTGCATGGTTAGCGAGTTAGAAAACACTAAATAAAAAACTAACCTAAATCGATCTATTGCCTTCTAGTAGGAAAGAGTATAGAATTTTCTCTCAGGTCATTGCAAAGTCTAGTGACTACACACTGATCTAAATGAAGGATTTTTAATCTAGATGATTGATCTAAAATGATATGCAAAATGCAATTTGTTGTTCATCCAAGCTAATTAGGTTTATTTTAGAAGCACCAAATGAAAAGTAAAAGATTCTTTTTTAAAGCCCAAATCAAATGTGCTCTAAATTAGATTTTTTGCATGCTTGAAAGTAAAACAACAATGCTAAATGATTAAAAGCTAAGAATGATAGAGAATAAAATGCATCATAATAATGATAGAAGTTAGGATCCTTTGTGAAGGAAATGAGTTTCTCTTTTATAGAAATCTCTTTCGAATTGACGGTCGAGATCAAAAGAAAAGAGTGGCTTAAATTTGATTAAAGAAGCACAATCCATGTGCAAGTAATGTGATTGGTAGAAAGAGTCAGTTGACTGAACTGACTGATTAGTTATTTTGGAAACTTCCAAAATCAGTTTTCACTTAACTGAAATGTTTCTAAAATGATAAATAGTGGAGAATTAGTTAACTGAGTGTAACTAGATTTTTTCCAATTTGATAATCAGTTAACTCGATTTGATGATGTCATATGCATTTTTAATAATTTAATTGTTTTTGAATGCACATTTTAGTTTTTATAATTAATTTAATTCCTTTTTGATTAATTGACAATTTTGTAATTTTATTTAATTAATATATCATAATATCAATTAAATAATTAAGATAAGGCTTATTTGTCAATGTATTATGATTTCAGGAATTAATTAATTAATCAAGTACGATGATTGATTAGGACCTAGGGCTCATGTCAGATTAGCTTGAATTTGATAGATTGAGGAATTTCATGTTTGATTTAGGACTTAGAATAATCAAGATTAGGGTTTCTTGATTAATTGTTGAGATTGGGGGTCTAGGGTTTAGATGACCATTTTTATGTGATTACATTTGCCCCTCTTTGAATTGATGTGCGATCAATGCATTGATTCAAAGAATTATTAGTGATGAGATCAAGAATAGTTTGATTTGAAGTGATGAAACCATTCTTTTGAAGAAGAAGGCTGACTTCGAGCTTGATTGGATGAAGATCGATCAAAAGATATAAAAAAAATGCTCAGTTTGATTTGAAGCGATAAAACTGAATATTTTTTAGGAACTCTTAAACCTTTTGATTGGTTTGAATGAATAACCAGTTTGATTTGAAGCAATGAAACTAATTACCATTTAGAGATTTGATTAGCAAGAAAATTGACTTGATTTGAAGTGATGAATCCAATTTGATCAATGTATCTAGTTTCAATAATGAACAGCTCGTATAAGATCGATCTTGTCTGGTTTTGAGTATATCCATCACTGTATAAGACCATTGATTAGGTTTCCTTTGATTTAAGATGATCTCAACTTGATTTGATGTGATGAAGCTGAGATGCCCCAAGCAATGGGATTTTGATTGAGGATGTAATCACTGGAATGTTAATGTCCTAATCCTGCCCCCTCGGGAGTGAAATCAAAATATGGCTAGGTGCCCCAGTGATGAGCCGTAATTCAATTGATAACATGATGCAAGAAGAAGCCAATCTGATTAAAAATAGGTCCCAAGTGGTTAGGGAAAAATCTATACTTGACGAGAGGTCTTGGTTGACCGAGATCGACCAAAAGTATGATACATGGATTGATTAGAAAAGCATGAGAGATTTCCATTGGTTGTGCAAGTGGTCAACTGTAGTTGGCTAAAAAAGTCAAATGTCAGATTTTGATTTTGATCCTAAAAATGAAATCAGGATAGTCAAATTAGCGAGGGGTGTCATGTTCACACACAGATGACCACTTGACAATGAGAAGATTGATCGATAAGAACCTCAGATCCTTCACATTGGAGAGATATCGATATTATGCAGATTTCAACACCATACAGATGTAGATGCAGATGCAAGACTAACATGAATGCAACCTAAGGTATAGTCACTGAAGCTTTAGCATTGAAAATTTTCATCATTGAGCATTTTTGGAACATCAAAGTTGATAAAATCCTTACTGGTGCTACTGCAACCATAAGAATATGAATATGACTTTCATTGGATAAGATATGAGAAACTAACGTAAGCATCAGGGCACAAAAGCTGAGATGCCTTGAACGTTGTTTTTAGTTGATGTTACAAGAGTGCACTAGTATCGAGGCATTCAAAGCCAATATAACCATGAGTGCGATCTTGCATAAAAAAGTAGATTAATAATAGTCAAGGAGATAGTTTTTACCTCACCTTACCGTACAAATAAAGAGGATCGAGGGATGTGAGGCTTTTTCAACTTAATATAGGAGCTCTTATCACATACACCCTATTTATTTGATGTTGTATGATCATCGAGACTACACCAACAAGCAATAGACAAAGAAAAGTTTTAAAAAAAATCAATGAGAACATACATCATACAAAGAGAAGTTCAACATACTTCATCCAGTTTCAACATTTTTGGATGTGTACATGTATGAGGTGTTGAGAAACACCGTCATGCTTGTGAGTGCGATGTGTTTGATTACTATCGATCTGTTGTTTACATTTGCAATATCTAATGTGTGTTAATAATTATAGATGCATCCAAAGATAGTGTTAAGAAACACTATTGATTAGGGTGTTGAGAAACACCTGTTTGCGTCAGTAGCGAGTTGTTATTCAGAAATGACAAGATTACTGACTCTGGTGTAATCCAAAGATGTGACCAAATTTGGGGACCCATACCCTATGGTAAAAAATGACGATGACTGAATTGACTCATGTTATGAGGACAAAGTCAATTTGATTGCCCCCAGGTTATGAAGTTGGATTGGTTTCAAGCCAGGAGGGTTCTTAGAAGAACCAGAGTGTCACAAAAGTGACTGAAAGATATGTACAAACTAAAGAAAAGGATTGATGCCAAGACTGAGCATTGATAGATAGAGCACTAAGTACAAGAGATGCCTGTTTAACAGGTTTTCACCTACTTGGCAGAGATTCTATTTAGCAAAAATTGACTTGATTTGAAGTGATGAATCCTATTTGATCAATGTGCCTAGTTTCAGAAATGAATGACTTGTCTAAGACCGATCTGTCTAGTTTTGAGTGTATCCATCACTGTATAAGACAATTGATTGGGTTGCTTTGGATTTATAATAATCTCAACTTGATGTGATGTGATGAAGCTGAGATGCCCCAAGTGATGGGTTCTTTCTCGATGATGTGATCATTGAAAACCTTATAAGCATGCCTATGTCATCATCACCTCTCTTTTTTTTTCAAATTTTCAATTTTTTTTTGTATTTTTGTATTTTTTTTGATTGATGCATCAAGGCGCCTATCGCTAGGTTTTCACCAAGATGATCATTTATTTTTTTAGGACTTTGTTCAATTTTTAGATTTTTTTTCAGTATCATAAGTTTGTACATGGTGTTGATCACCGAGAATGCCTTAGGTGTAGAACTTATTCAGATGGAGAGTGTTGATGGCCTCCTAAAGCAGTTCTCCTTCAGGTGTGGAGAGACGATAGGGTCCAGAGCTGAATCCTATAGTAATGATATAAGGATCCAGCCAGTTGGGTTCAAACTTCCCCTTCTGCTTTCTATGTGATTGATTGCGGGGATTTTCTCTCAACACAAGGTCACCCACCTGAAGTTCTCTAGGTCTGACTTTCTTGTTGTATCCTCTTGACATTTTTTCTAATAAGCTCTGAGGTGATCAAAGGCCACTTTCCAACGTTCATCTAGCACCTCTAGTTCTTGGAGTCTCAAAACTCTATATTCTTCATCTGGGACAAGTCTATGCAAAGAAACCCTAAGAGATGGGATCTCTACCTCTAGGGGTAAGATTGCTTCTTCCCCATATACCAGTGCAAATGAGGTTTCCCCTGTAGGTGTTCTGATGCTTTTTCTATAAGCTCATAATGCAGGATTGATCTATGGGTGCCAATCCCTTCCAGACTTGTTAACCGCACGATGCAAAAATTTTAGCAAATTTTTATTTTAGGCCTCAGCCTGTCCATTACCTTGCAGGTAATATATGGAAGAGTAGTGTTGTGTGATTTTGAATTTTGCACACAACTCATCTATGGTGTTGTTCTTAAATTGTCCTCCATTATCAGTGATGATGGAGGAAGGTAAGCCATAGTGACAAATGATGTAGTTCAGACTGAACAAAGAGACTTGCTGTCCAATCACTTTAATGAATGGGATTGCTTCAACCCACTTGGTGAAATACTTAGTAGTTGTAATAATGAACCTGTGTCCATTAGAAGATGAGGGGTGAATCTGCCCAATGAGATCAAATGCCCATTGTTGAAAGGGCCAATGTGTGACAAAGGGAATGAGCTCCCTTGCTAGAGCATGTATAAGATTGCCATGCAACTGGCATTTCTTACAAGCTTTTGCAAACTTGATAGCTTCTTTCTCCATATCTAGCCAATAATACCCCGCTCTAAGCAATTTCAGGCCAGAGCCAAACCATTGGAATGAGAACCACAAATTCCTTCATAGACTTCAGGAAACACACGTTTGGACTCTTCTTTTTCTAGACACCTAAGAAAATTACCGTCTAATCCTCACCTATATAAATCATTGGCCATGAGAACATACTGCGAGGCATTGCAGATGAGGTGTCATTTTTCATTTATGGTTAGTCCATCAGGAATGACATGATGGCATAAGTAAGAGTAGACATGGTGATAATGGGAGTATTCCTAATCAATGACTATACACACCATTTGGGATTCAGGGGAGTTATAGGAAGGTAAATGGGTTTCTTCCACCAAGAACTCATAGTGGAATTCATCCTCTTGTTGCTGCAAGGAAGCTAGTGTAGCCATGACATTAGTTGCTCTGTTCTGTGTCCTTGGCACTTGTTGAAATGTGATGAAAGTGAAATATTTTTTAAAGTCATCAACCATTCATTTATAATGCATGAGTTTGTCATCCTCAATCTGGTATACATCATTGATTTGATTGATTACAAGTTGAGAGTCACCATGGACATGTAACTTAGAAACATTCCATTCAAGAGCCAGTTTGATTCCATTTACCAGTGCTTCATATTCTGCTATGTTTTTTGTATAAGGAAACATGAGCTTGTACGCCTTTGGAATGGAATAGTTTTGAGGAGTCAGAAACAAAATCCCTGCATCTAAACTTTGTTGCGTGAAGGAGCCATCAAAGAACATTTTCCAGGATATGTGAGTGATGTGCAAAATAGATCCATTTGGGAACTAAGCATGGATTGGTTCATTGTCCTGCAGTGGAGCATCAGCCAGTTGATTTGCAATTTATTTCCCTTTGATTGCTTTATGCTCAATATATTCTATGTCAAATTCACTAAGAAGCATAACTCATTTAGCCAATCTACAAGTGAGGGTAGCTTTACTTAGTAGATACTTCAAAGGGTCAATTTTAACCACCAGTTTGACTAAGTGAGCCAACATGTAGTGACACAGTTTCTAAGATGCAAAGACTACTGCTAGGCATGCTTTCTTGATCATAGAATAGTTCATCTCATAGGATACCAATGTTCTACTGATATAGTAGATAGCACGTTCTTTCTTGTTTTCATCTTCCAGCGTTAGCAGTGCCCCTAGTGACATTGAGGTAACTAAAATGTACAAAATCAATAGTTTTCCTTGTTGAGGTGGCATGAGTACTGGCGGGTTAGCCAGGTACATTTTGATTTGAGTGAAACTTTTGTCACATTCTTCACTCCATTGATAAGTAATGCCCTTGTGTAGAGTCTTGGTAAATGATTGTTTTATATCAGCTAACTATGAGATGAACCTTCTGATAGACTGGATTCTCCCTTGGAGTGTTCTCATCTGACTGATGTTCTTAGGAGGTGGCATTTCTAGTATCGCTCATACCTTTTTAGGAATGACCTCTATGCCTTTAGCTGAGATAATGTAACCCAATAGCTTGCCAGATGTAACACCAAATGCACATTTCTTGGGATTCAACCTTAATTTAAACTTTTCCATTATGTCCATGATTGGGCCTAAGTCTTGTAGGTGCATAGATCCTTTCATTATTTTAGCAAGAGTATCATCCACATAGTCTTCCATGGTTTTGTGCATCATCTCATGGAATATAGTTGTTACTACCCTTTGATAGGTAGCTCCTGCGTTTTTCAAACCAAAAGGCATGACATTCTAATAGAATGTTCTCCAGGCACATGTGAAGGTAGTCTTTTCTTGATCCTCCAGAGCTATCTTGATTTGGTTGTACCCAGAGAAACTATCCATGAGAGAATACATTTCATACCTAGTTGTCATGTCTACACTCATGTCAATGTTAGGCAAAGGAAAGTCATCCTTTTGACATGCTTTGTTGAGATCCCTTAAATCAGTGTAGACTTTGATGGATTTGTCTAGATTTGTGTACAATGTTGGAAATCCATTCTGCATAATCAATAGCTTGGATGAATCCAGCTTTGAGTAGTTTTTTTCAGTTTAGCCTTGATAAGTAATGCAACATGAGGGTGCATTTTTCTAAGTTTTGTTTTACTAGTTTTACTCCAGGAGCTATTGATAGATGGTTCATGATAAGATCTAGATCTAAACCAGGCATATCTAAGTATGTCCATGCAAATTTTATCTTCTTCTCTTTAAAGAAATCTATGAATTCCTTGAGCTCTTATGCAAACAAGGATTTAGCGACATGAATGATGTGTGGGTGTTACTATATACCAATATTTACTAGTTGAGTTGGCTCTATGAGCACTGATGATTATTCCTATAAATGACTAGGCAAGACATCAAGCATCCCATCCTCAAGCACCTTAGGGAGTTTTTCGCCTTTGGACGCATCTTTTCTTTTTACTGTTTTGGGTTCTGAAACTGCCACAATGTGGTTTTTGCCTTCAGACCCTTTTCTTTTTTACACTTTTATTTTATAACTAAGATACTTGATGTCTGCTTCAGTCATGCTCACACTAGGTTCACTGGTGGAAGAAGTGACAGGTTCATCGACGTTAAGATAGCAGGCTAAAGCATAATCATTGGGGAATGTGGGCATTTTAGCAGGTTGTCCTTGTAAGGACCAATCAATGAGTTCAGGGTGCTTTAGTGGTAAAGGTTCGATGGGTTCAAGGACATTCACAATATGTTCATCATAGATGGTGACTGTTAAGTAGAGTCCTATACCTGAACCTTGTATAGACATGTTCAAATTAGAAAGAGCCCTAATGGCATCATTGAAGCCCATGTCAGAAACATGAGGTCCTAATTTGTTAGACTTAACTTCTAAGCCTTCACCTACCTCAAGCATGGGTACATATCACTGAATTTTATCCACCTCTTTGTCTAAAGTGCCTTCTGAAAGATTGTCAAACTTGTATTCATGGGAGTCTATTTCATCATTAGGTTTCATATCAAGGACATGAGTGAAATCTACTCTTTACCCCTACTTTGGATGAGTTCTTTCTAAAAACTCTGCTATGGTTAGACTTCTTTCTTCTATATCTTGGTCTTGTTTGGATGTAGTAGTCTTTGAATGATCATAAGTCATTGGTGACTCCTCTAGAACATGCTATTCAGTAGCGTTGACCTGGGGTGTCTCTTCTTCAAAGAGAAGAGCCAGGATATTGGGAGGAATAGGATAAGGATACACATCTTCCACATCAAAATCATCAGAATCACCCCACTTGGGAGTGGGTGTGTCAGTGCTTTGTTCTGATGTGTTCTGTTCTGCTTCATCTAGATGAACCTTATATCCTTTTCCTTTATCTATACGATTCTTTTCTCTTTGTTCTTTCCTGGATAAGAACCCTCAACTAGTTGTGTCTCTAGGTTGTCTGAATTTAATAGAGATTGGTTCTTTAAGTCCATTCTGGTTACATCCAATGGGTCCTTTACCTGAATAACCCATTTTACAAGCTAGCTCATACCCCACTCTAAATGTTTTCGGGGATATTTCACGTTGTTCGACCTCATTATTTTTAGGTTCTTTATATAGCCAATCCAGAATGGCTTGTTCTTATTTTTCATCCTCTAAGTCAACTTTAACAAAGTCACCATCATAGATTTCTTGGGGTGTTGTCAGTGTCATCTTTTTTGAAGGTCTCCCATAGGACCTAGGTGATGTGGGAAGAGATGTGAATGATAGTACGGGTTCCACTATGTATCCACCCATACTAGTGTCCTTTATCTTGAGTTTCTTTTCCATTTCCTTCAACAAATTTGTGGTTGATTCAGAGTTGGACACCTCACTGTTGTGCGGGACTAGAGTGTCCACTGCTTGTCTTAATGCGTTACAGGCATAGCTAGTGTCTACAAGAATAGTTACCTCTACACTATTGAATGGGAACTTGACGCACTATTGGAATGTTGATGGCACTACCTACATCTCATGGATCCAGGGTCTTCCTAATAGGATATTGTAGGCTAGAGGTAGATCCATAACTTGGAAGGTAACATCCCTCTCAATAGGACCAACTCGAATTGATAAAGTGACAAGACCTTTAAAATATCTCTCTTGTTCATCATATGCCTTAATAGTGATTTTATTTTTAGGATCAATGACATTTTCTGAAAAGCCTAGTTGCTTGATTAACCTGTATGTGCATATGTTCAACCCTGCACCTCCATCTATGAAGACTTGTCTGACACAATGTTTTTGGATCATGACTTCAATATGCAAGGGGAGATTGTGTGGATGACTTAAAGAGTTGTCATCTTCTTCTGAGAATGATAGGTAATGAGGTGAGGTCAAGTGACCCATCATGGATTGAAACCGATCTAGATCCAAGTCCTTAGGGACATTGGTAGTTGATAGTGCTTTATCTAAGACCTCTCAGTGAGATGGAGAGAGTTTGAGAAATTCAAAGATTGAAACTTGGGTAGATGTTCTCTGCAATTGCTCGATGATGCTATAGTCCACAGTATTAGATGAAGTCAGTTGTTTGTGTTAGAGTATCTATTTATCTTCACTTATTAATTAGATCATGTTGATTTAATTATTAAGTTGTCTATGTACTCTTTTTTCACTTAAGCTGTCTCTTAGGTGCATATAATTAATATTTCATATTAATTATATTGTGCAACCTAGCTTTTACCTTTTTAGGGTTTTGTTCACCTTTAAGGTTGAACTTTTGTAATTATTGTTTTATTACTTTGGAAATACAATTTGCTCTCACTCCGCTGAGATTTTCCAAACCCTTGCTTCTGTCTCTTTGATTTCCTTTCAGCAATAGGTCATTTTCATGCAAGTGTTCTTGGCGTTCTGTGAAGTTGGATTTCTCAACTTCTACATGGTATCAGAGCTTCACTGCTGCTGCCTGATCTGAAGGTTTTTTGAAGTAGTGAGTCACAGACAAAAGCCACAACTTCTCTAGGGTTTCTTCTTCACTTTGGAGGAGGCACTATTTTTTGGAGCCATTTGAGCCAAAACAAACTCCACCATTGCATTCAGAAGGTCCGGGAGAGTTGAAATACATATAAACTTTGCTGGTTTTGGTCACAGTGACCACAGAGAAAAAAATCTAGACCTCCTACGCCGTACGAATCAAAAAATGAGGCCAAAAAAAAAAACAAAACACTTTAAAAAAAAAAGGTTTTAGGGCTGCCAGAGCGCAACCAGAGCATTCTAAAATTAAATGACAGAAAGAAAAAGCACCCCCCATAATGTATGATTCTATCCCCTGTACAACAAAGAAACAATTACTGAAAGCACAAAAAATGAGAAGAAAACCTGGACGCTAGATGCAGAGATGGAGGAAATGGAAGCCTCCAATTCAACGCCAAAAAGGAGAGCTCAAATGGCCGAATCAGTTGATGACTGAGTTTGGCTTTCCTCCTAATTATCCCACTATTCTATGGTGCAATAATCAGAGTGCTATTCACATTTCCCGCAACCTGGTGGAGCATCAGCACACTAAACACATTGAGCTTCATATGCATTTCATCCATCAGCAGACTCAGGATGGTGTTCTCACTTTGGAGTACATTCCCACTGACACGCAGGTTGCTGACATCTTCACCAAACCTTTTGCATCTCCACGCTATCTTCAGTTGCATTCTATGCTTGGGGTGACGGAAGTTGTCCTTGGGGGGTCTTGTTGAGGCCTTCCTTCCTTCATGTTTTTTCAGCATGTTTGTTTTATCTCTTTTTTGGAGAGGGGTTTTTCCCATTGGGTTTTCTCCTTTATCTCCGGTTCATAGAGATTTCCTTGTATTGTGTACTTGATCAGGCCTTGTTGCCGGGACCCACTTTTCCTGCTTTCATAGCTGTGCTAGGTTAGCTTACCTCCTGAGCTTCGCTTAAGGGGGGGTGTTAGAGTATCTATTTATCTTAACTTATTAATTAGATCATGTTGATTTAATTATTAAGTTGTCTATGTACTCTTTTTTCACTTAAGTTGTCTCTTAGGTGCATATAATTAATATTTCATATTAATTATATTGCGTAACCTAGCTTTTACCTTTTTAGGGTTTCATTCACCTTTGAGGTTGAAATTTTGTAATTATTATTTCATTACTTTAGAAATACAATTTGATCTCACTCCGCTAAGATTTTCTAAACCCTTGCTTCTGTCTCTTTGGTTTCCTTTCAGCAACAGGTCATTTGCATGCAGGTGTTCTTGGCGTTCTGTGAAGTTGGATTTCTCAACTTCTACAGTTTGGACTATGAGACTTTAGAGGTACCCACAATAGATTTTTTTCTAAGAGGTATCTAGGATTTGGATACTGACAATTTATTGGAAGACGATGAAGGGTTGGAAGATCTAGAACCCCCTAGGGTGACCTTTGCTTGTGCTCAGGTCATTGCATTGGCCAATCAAGACTCTATCTCTTTCTTTTTGACAATGATGACATTGCAATATTCATAATGAGATGGCTCAAGCATGTTAATGACGTTGTAGTCATCATTAGAATAAGTGTGATTGATTTGAGCTCCTTTCTTAGAATTTTATACCTTGTGATGTTCTGGGAAAGGATCTTTGAATGCCTTATGACCAACATTCTTGTTGTGATTATCAACTAAAATTATTTCCTTATCAATGAGATCTTGGATCTCATGTTTGAGCCTCATGCAATTTTATGTCGTATGTCCTTTATTTCTATCGTATTAATAGAAATCATTGTCTCTCAACCATTTAGGTTTGACCTCTGGATCATATGGCTTGGAGTTATCTGGCAATGTGATCAGCTTGTTTGCTAGTAGAGTTTTAAGTGCAGATTTGTAGGACTCTCCTAAAGAGTCAAAGTCTCATTTGCATTTAATCCATGGTTTGTCTTTCAACAAATTGCTAACCCCTTTAGAAGATGAGGATTTAGTGGTATTTTCAACATCTTTTAGGTCCTTTGAGCCACTTGTCAGATTGAAGACTGTTGGTTTTGACTGGGGAGCAGAGTGATCAACTTCTCTGTCATTTACCACATGCTTGTTTTTGTTCCAATACTTAGTCTTGTCTTTGGATTTGGAACTGAACTTGTTTTCCTTATTAGGGGTAACGTCACCCTTTTTAACAAGCACATATTCTATTTTTATCACATTTTCTATTATTTTCTCAAAAGAGGGTGGACATTTTATTTGAAGGGGATAGTTTAGTTCTGGAATCAGAACAGTAGCGAAAATATCCATCTTTTCAGATTCAGGCACGATTCGTGGATATCTAGAAAACATCTTTCTCCATCGCTGAAGAAATGTCAGAAAGGGTTCTCCTATGTTTTTCTTTGTGTTGCATAAATCAATCATCATCATAGTATGTTGGATATTGTAAGAGTATTGTTGTAGGAATAGATTCTTCAGCTCATCGAAAGTTTTGATACCAGTGGGTAACTTTGAGAACCACTCCATAGCCTGGCCGCTCAAACTTTGAGGAAAGAGATGCATAAGATATGTCTTGTCATGCATAAATTCTGTACAAAGAGAAAAAAATTCTCGGATGTGATCTTATGGATCAGAGTGACCATTGTACTTATCAAATTGTGGGATTTCAACTCCACATGGGAATGGAGGTAAGAACAAATTTTTATCAAAAGGAAAAGGATAGATTGTGTTTAAGGAAAACTTTGTGTTGGTTTTTTCCTTTTCCTTTTTGATTTCTTGTAATTCCATTTGCAAAGTTTTCATTTGTTTAGCCATGAGCGTCATGGGAGTCTCTTCTTCTTTAGAAATGATATCCTCAGCTTTGAAGCGAGGTGGAAGTTGAGCACCTTGCTATGCTAGGTTGAGGAAATATTGTTCCTTATTCCGATTTATGATTTTTTTCATGAGTTTTACGAACCTCTTATCCTGGAGACATTTGTCAATCTCTTCCTCCTCAGGCTTTGATGGACTCGAGGAGTGGTGACTATAGAGGTCTCTCTATCGAGACCTACCTTGACTTTGTCTTTCTTCCAACATCCTAGGACTAGGTAACTTATTCTGTGGGGATAGTGATCTAGGAGGAGTTTGGGGATCTCTCCCAAAAAGAGGATTATCTCCAAACAAGGAGTTGTTTTCAAATGGGAATCCTTGTTCATGAAGTTCCTTAAACTGACTTCTAGTTCGCACAGGCATAAGTAAGTTGATTCGCCTGACCGATACTATGGTGATATCTAAAGTGTTGTCTAAATCAAAGACCAAAGAGACCAAGTGATAAACATCGAACAGAGGAGGAGATAGCAAAAACTCTGATCTTGAGTCAAGGTTAACGAACCTGCTCTCACAACCCAAAATAAGGACAATGCAGACAAAGACTGATAAGATTTGAACAAAGGACTGGTTAATTGGATAAGCGTAACGACGTCAGATTTCAATACAACATAGATTGGACTGACAACATATCATAGTCAAATATGAACTAGCAAAAGCATTATAACAACGTAGACCTCAGAACAGATTGAAGGTAGTAGGATAGACTGATGAAAAGACAAAGTTTAGACAAGTTTCTGATAGATCGTTAAAGTTTCAGACGAGATATGACAGACAAGTACTTAAAATGTACAATTTTCTAGATTGTTTGATTGATGTTGTTGTTGTTGTTTCAGTGAACACTCACACCAAACACATCAAGAAGCCCTTAGCTATTCAAGCAAATCAAGCAAACCCTATTCCTAGGTGGTGATAAATGGACAATACTTGTTTGAATCCTCTTACAATAAAATACCCATTCAAGTTGGTCAGTTAGAAGCTTGGAAACACTGGCTCCCCTCCATGACACACACTTCTAAGGCCTACCAAGATTTGAATTTCTCAAGATCTGAAGACCCTGATAAATTTACTGTCTCAACAAGAGGGGTATGTGAGAGGTTTCTTAGGCATGCGCGTCTCACAACGCCTATATCAATAAGTAGAAAAGGATTTTGGCCACTAGCTAAAAAGGGTTTTAGTAAGGGTCTTCATTTAAGTGTATCCTCTATGTCCACACAAGCATGATTCAGGCTGCTAACCCCATAGAGCACCTTAGGACAAGCAGTTCATGATACGTGATTGAGACCCAGAGGCCCTACTTTGTGTTAGGCGAGAGCCGAGTATAAGCTCAAATTCCACTTATCTTCTGAGGTTTAGGCCTCGAGGAAGCATTTTTATTATAGTGAGTCGAAGAAGCTTGGCATTAGCTTGTTCTTAGTTGGGTCATTCTCCAAGGGTGAGTACTTTTTCCCACTTGGACAGGCCCTCTAAAGTTGCAGATCTCAAATGATGAATGAAAATAATGTTTTTGGATTTCTGATCATCCCTAAAGGGTGAGAGCATAGTTTTGTGACATTATTGCCATCCCTAAAACACCAAATAGAAGTTCATTTTAAAAATTCTTGCATGTGCATTCCTATTTTAATAAAACACAAACAATATGCAAGCATAATGTTTAATGTTCTATTGATCAAGGCAACCTACAAGATGATTCATTAGTAGTCTATGTTTTAGTCTTCTTTTTCAACATCCTACAAACCACTGTTAGGCTAAAACCAATAAGATAGTCTAGAGAACAACAAAGCACAAAACTCATCAGCGCTAGAAAATTTAAAAAATTAGAAAACTGATTGCATATTAAAAAAATAGACAAAAAATCACGCACTTTAAAAAAAAACATCCAAAAAGGTTATCGTATGAGATCGTACGAAGCTCTGAAAGTTGCAAAATGTAGGATTAGGTAGATACAATCATCAAAATCTATAATTTCTAATAAATCAAGCAACCAAAAATAGAAACGAACCCCACCATAGTGATCCTTGGAAAATCTACCCAAAACCAAAAAATAATGCTCCCAAAAAGGACCTAATAAGAGCAAGTTATACGAGTTTGAAGTCAGAATGCAAATTTAAAACTATATATGGTGAAGGGTGGTAAATTTTCAACTATGGTGATGTCAGCAAGTCACGGGGTTAATTTTGACGATTTACGGGTCATCGTCGAAAGCTAAAATCCCTGTGTTTTGATGGTTGTATGCACGTCAAATTTAATGGTACCTGAGCAAATAGAGGTGGGGGATGGGTGGTGTTCGGGTAGCATAGAGGTGGCAGTTGTGGTTGAGCGGAGTGGGGATTGAGCACTGAGCGATGCTACAAGCAGAGAGGCGGCTCGAGAAACTAAGCAAAGGGTGTTTGCAGAGGGAGGCAGGAGAAATGAGCTGCGGGTTGTGGGGAGGAGAGACTGCGGGTGGAGGAGTGGGGGGGAGAAGGGAGGAAGTAGAGGGCTGCACGGAGGAAGTGGCCGGTGGGGTTTAGGATGAGTTGCATGGCTCAGGGTTAGGGAAGCTTGCATGAGGTTGGGAGGCGCAAGTAGAGTGGTAGCTTGCGTAGAGCGGCTGCGGGTGGCAGAAGGCTAGACAGAGGGATGTGGGAGATGATAGAGCAGAGGTAGAGTGGAAGATGCAGGGAGTGGGAGGTGGGAGAAGGTAGAGAAGTTAGGGTAGTTGCGTAGCATCAGTGATGGATAGGTGGATCGGAGGTGGATGCATGGAGTTGGGAGAGGTTTGGGGAGTTCGCAGATTGGGTTTGGTGGTGTAGGGTTTGAAGTGGTAGGGAGGAAGATTGGTAAAAGCTGCGTGGGGGAGGAAGTTTTGTGGTAGAAAGCACGAGCTGGTGAAGAAAGGAGTGTCGGAGGAGGGTGGTGGTAGTGTGGGAAGTTAGTCCTACATGGGCTATGCGGTGGATATTTATGTAATTTAAATATGTAAACATGCGCGGGTTATTGTGAAGTAAGTGAAGCAGGAGTTGGATATGCTTGATGTGTTAGGCTTAGATAATTGTGGGGATATTTGATTCAATCTCCTAGAAAATTCTATCGAAATACAGACTAGACCCCAAAATTTACCTACAATACATAGACTAAAATTTTGAAATTTTTATCTCGGTCCGCTTGCAGAAACTGCCTCAGTTTGCGTGTAGAAGGTCGTACGACCTCTGTTTGCAAATGTTTTCTGCTACAAATTTAGTTTTTGGGTGAGTATGGGCGTATTTATAGTAATTTCACACCAAAAAAATGTCTCGAACATGGTGGTGGACTCAGATTTAGCTCAAAGTGAATGTGGACAGGGGTTTTAGCTCAAAGTGAAATTCGAGCCCCACGGTGGGCGCTAGAAATGTATGTGTGAATTATGGTTGATACCTGCAAGCTGCAAACACAAACACACACACTTCAATAAAGTCTTTACCTGGTTAGTGGGTTAGACAATACAAAATCAAAATAAACAATCTACACTAACCGACAACAACCCATTGCCTTTTAGTAGGCAGGAGTATGAGCTTGCTCTCAAGTTATCGCAAGCTTAGTGACTACACCAATAACCTAAATAAAGGATTTTAATCTATTATGATTGATTTGAGATGATATGAAAGATGCATATTTGTGGTTAATCAAATCTAATTAGGATTCACTTTTAAGAGCACCAAATTGAAGTGTGTAAGATTCATTTTAAAATACTAAAATTAAAGTGTGCTCTAAGTTAGATTGTTTGCATGCTTAAAAAAATTAACCATTAAAGCTAAATGATTGAAAGAAAGCTAAAATGCAAGAAAACTAGAACAAAAAATGTAGCACAATAACGCTAATAAAAAATCAAGATCCTTTGTGAAGGAAAAGAGTTTCTCTTTTATAGAAATCTCTCTCGAATCGACGGTCGAGATTGAAAGAAAAGAGTGGCTCAGATTCGATTGAAGAAGCACAATCCATGTGCAAGCGATGTGATTGGTTGAAAGAGTCAGTTGACTGAACTGACTGATCATTTATTTTAGAAACTTCCAAATTGATTTTCAGTTAACCGAAATGTTTCCAAAATGATAGATAGTGGAGAATCAGTTAACTGAGTGGAACTGGATTGTTTCCATTTTGATAATCAGTCAACTGAATTTGATGACGTCATATGAATTTTTAATAATTTGAATGATTTTGAATGCATATTTGTTTCTATTAATTAATTTAATTCCCTTTTTTTATTTAATTGACAAATTTGTAATTTTATTTAATTAAAAATTAGAATATCAATTAAATAATTAACATAAGATTTATTTGCCAATGTAATGTGATTTTAGGGATTAATTAATTAACCAAGTAAGATGATTGTTTAGGACCTAGGGTTTAGGTCAAATCAGTTTGAATTTGATAGATTGCTTGTTTGATTTAGGACTTAGGGTTTATCAAGATTAGGGTTTCTTGATTAATTGTTGAGATTGCGGGTCTAGGGTTTAGATGACCATTTTATGTGATTATAGGACTGTCAACACTGTTTGTCACCTAGTCTATCAGACACCAATCCCGACCTTGAATCATTTCCAAATCTTCATGATATCCTCTAAAAATTGGAGTAAACTAGTAATGACCTTATTCAGGAATCTACCATGTGTGTGACTTCATATCTTAGATGTTCGATTCTCACCGGGCCTCAAAATATCCTTTTCCACTAGATAACTTGCAATAATTAAGTTAACAACAATCAAATAGATCTTCTGATAAATTCCTTTGGTTCCTCTGATTCCTTTGATATGTTGATGTAAATGAAAACACATCCAGCATGCCAATATTCTAACATTTATGTCATAGTTAGTGTCATGGACATAGTTTCTAGTTATCTTTGGTTAGCTTTATGTATTTGGATGTAATGCTAAACTTATACCTTAATACCTCATGAAATTAAACCTATACCTTAATACCTATATGATGGATGGTATAAACTCTTCTATATATATATATATATATATATATA
>MU228157.1:1298067-1308105 GCA_018584345.1 Thuja plicata | reverse complement strand
ATGGTGGTACAGTAAGAATGGGTAATGATACACCTTGTCCAGTTGAAGGTAAAGGAACTATAATGCTGAATAACCTGATTAAATGTGAAAATGCTTATTGGGTAAAAGGATTGAATTATAATCTATTAAGTGTTTCTCAGCTGAATAATTCAGGTCATAGAGTAGAATTTGATAAAAACAAGGCAAAGATCTTCAATGAGTCAGGAAAACTGATTGGTACTGGTGAACAAACTAAAGGTAACTTATTCTATCTGAATGATACTAACACCACTTTCTTAATGGCCATAAATGAAGACATATGGTTATGGCACAAAAGATTGTGTCAAGCGAATTTTGACAACATGATGAAAATAAGCAGAAGGAGAAATGTAAGAGGCTTACTGACGATGACAAAGCCATACAACATCATGTGCAAGAATTGTCAAAAAGAAAAAATGACTAAGTCAAGTTTCAAAAGTAAAACCCATATATATGATGACATTATAGAATTATTCCATACTAATTTATGTGGACCAACGAGGACAAAGAGTTATTATGGAGATAGATATTTTATTCTCTTTGTTGATGATTACTCTAGAATGATGACAGTCATGTTTCTAAAAGATAAATCTAAAGCATTCAAGATGTTTAAATGGTATAAGGCTATGGTAGAAAAACAAAGTGGTAAGGATTTGAAATGCTTGAGGTTAGATATAGGAGGAGAATTTATATCAGATGAATTAACTAATTTTTGTAATGAGCATGGTATAAAAAGATGGGTTTCTGCACCAAGAACACCATATCAAAATGGGATTGCTGAGAGAAGGAATAGATCAATAGTTGATTGTGATAGAAAATTGATGATAGAGAAAGGCATCACCCAAATATTCTGGAGGGAAGCTGTCAGTACTACTGTCTACACACTAAACAAAGTACAATTGAAGAAGGACATAAAGAAGACACCTTATGAGCTATGGTATGGTAAAACAACCAATGTAAGTTACTTCAAAATCTTTGGTAGTCAATGTTATGTCTTAAAGGATGATAGAAATGGAAAGCTTGATGCCAAGAGTGATGAAGGTATTTTTTCTGGGGTATTCCACCAAGAGCAAAGCTTATAAATGTCTCGTCAAGGCTTCTAACAAAATTTTTGAAAGTGCAAATGTAAAGATAGATGAATTTGTAGAAAAGAATGAGTTGGAAAGTACAAAAGAACCAGAGGACTACAACAAGTTTGTATACTATGAAGAACCCAACACTCTACCTGAGCAATAGTGCTTAATTCTAAAACAACAAAATGTTGCAACTAATGGTCAGACTGCTATTACCGACGGTCAGGATAATAATCAGAATAATGTGCAAGGTGATGAAGAACAGAATGAAGATCAAAATAATGATCAAGCTAATACACAAAGAGTGTTGGAAATACAATAATGGGAAAGAAAGATACTGAGAGGGGGGGGGGGTGAATCAGATCTTCAAATTTAAACACTTAAAATTAATTGATCCACATTCATACATATATGAATCTAATGTAATATCAAATAGCATCTACACAATGAAATAAATAACTCATAACACAAGAACTTGGTAACCCAGAAACCCAAATAGGTAAAACTGGGGTGGGGATGACACCCACAAAATTCTTCACTATTGTAGTAATAAATTGTGCCTGTTAGGGCTACAAAAGTTGATTACAAAATGCAATATACCTGGTTAAAGGTCTGCTTGGTTAAGAGCTAAAGATCATTACAATCTACTGTGTGAAAGTATTTCAACTTACAATAAAGTAAGCACTCTGTTAGGAGATTTAGAAAGGTCTTCTAGAACCACTCTATTAAGAGATTTTCACTTGATACAATGATTAGAATGTTTCAAGTAATGATCCTTCGTTATGCACTCAGATGATGATGACGGATCTCCTCTTTCTAGTACCTTCTATGATCTCACAATCTGATATGTCTTTACTCTGCTGTTCACTGTGCTGTCACTCTGCTTGATCTCTGCTTCTTAAAAAAATAACCCTCTGTGCATTTCACTTTAAAATGTAGTCACCACTTCTCTCCACACACTTACAAAATAGGGTTTAGAAGCAATCTTATATATCTATTCAAGTCTTATAGTGAGATCTAGATCAACGATCAAGATCTAATACTTATGTCTCCAAGACATTACAATTAATGATTACAACAGGTCATGCATAGGATAAAACAATTAAATGCATAAATAACTCCATAGGAAAATATTAAATGCATACATAAGTCAACCCAAAAAGCTTATACAAGTTGGCCTGAACACTTATCCATGAAGTTTGAATCATTCTAGACGTGTATACAAAAACTGTTTTGCTTGACACTTAACATCTCTGTCGCTCGGCACTAAGTATCCTACTCGGATTGACATCATACAACTCAAAAACCTGAATAATGCTCAGAAATGTTGCTCTTGCTCAACCTTGCATAGTTTTAGCTTGGCCACATTGATAGCCAACTAAAACTACCTAAGTGAATGACTAAGTGTTGGTCACTAATCATCAACAGAATCTTAGAGATTAAAAATCTCCCCCTTTGATATTAGTGGCAAAAACACACTTATCATTTCTTCGTTTCATTCCATCAAAATGTTGCCTAAGTATACTGATTACCCCTAGGAATATACTTAGAATTATACATACAAAAAAAGTTACATAGAATACATGCCTTCAAAATATATATAAATGTACCTGTTCTGTATTGATTTATCATACTGTATCCTTACCAATTTCCTTACCAACTTCCCCCTTGTTTTTGTCACTGATTGTAGGTGGGGTTAAGTTGTACTTATCCAAAAATTGTTTATGAAGCTGTAGGGTAGATGCAAATGTAGCATCCCAACTTTCCTTGGCAACCTTCATAACTTCCAATTTTATCTCTAGCTCAGCAGCTAGACTCACTAAACTTTCTGTAGTTGAGAGATTTGCATTTCTCTGTGATAACTCTTTTGCAACTGAAAGTTACTTCTGTATTACCTCCAAGTGAGGCAATGGGCTTGTCTGAATGGTGTTCAATTTGGCCCTAATCTGACCATCTTCAACCTTAAGCTTGGCTATTCTACGTTGTGCATTGATCAACTTAGTATAATGTAAGGAGCTAGAGGTAGCATCCTTACTCAAAGTATTTCCAGTTGATTTCAAATCTAACTGTATCTTCTCAACAAGTTGTAGATTATCCTTTGTGAATAATTCAACATCACATAGCTTCCTATACAAAGAATAAACATTTGCTGTAACTTTCTCCAAAATGTCTACAAGAGTAGAAAGTTTAACCTGTTTTGTTGCAATCTCTTCTGAGATTTTCTCCAGAAATTTGCTCTCGAATCTCCTCTCGGACCATTGTAAATTTTTTTCATTGCTTTTTATGTCATCATCAGTTACCTTCTATACAATGCGAACTAATTGATCAATAATGGGAGCTTGAGGCATTTCTTCTAAGTCAAAAAACTTTGCAAATATATACTTGATGTCATGCAATACTTGCTTTTGCTTATGTTCTATTTTCATTTCTTCTTGTCTCTTCTTCCTCTTAAGTAATTCCTGAAGAGTCCCTATTTGTTCAAAAGACAATTCATTGGGATCCCATTGTGGAATCAAAATTACCTCATCTAATGTGACATTGAGAATTTGAGACTTCTTCTTCATAATTTTCCTTCTCTTCAAGTCTGGTGAGCTGATGCTCGACTCCATTTTATCAATACCTTTTCCTATGACAGTGTCAATATCCATTGCCTCTTTCAATTCTGTCTAGATTTTCTGAGGATTAGGCATACTTCCAATTTTAGAACCTATGGGAGTGGATGATGTAGAGTGTGGCAGATCAACCAACACTTGCAGTGCCTCTTGTTCCTTAGGCTTGTCAACATTATCCTTCATCACGACACCACTATCTAAAACTATTTTGACAACCTCTAAAATAGGTGGATTTTGTGAAGTTACCTCTTGTGCATCTGTTTTCTTTTTCTCTTCACCTGTCTGATCATTGATTACTTCAATTATCTCATCAATTTTCTCTTCAGATGTAGTGGTCTTTCCTCCTTCAGTCTCAATTGCCTTAATAGGCGAATCAATGTTTGTTCCACTCGGCATATCCTATTCCTCGACATTCAAATTGCTGGAATCATAAATTATGTAGTCAATTGGACTGTTTGCAGTCAGATCAACAAAATTTGTTGAGTCTAATGCATCTTTAGTCTTGTCCTGTTCAGTAGCAATTTGATCTTGTGTCATCTGTGGCTCAGGGGTAATCTCTACTTCTTTAGCCTTTTGATCAGATGTCCCTACATCAAATTTCTTGTCTTTTGGAACTATTAGTCCAAAGATCTCCTTCCAAATTCTTGTATTCTGCTGTACTAATCCTTCAATATCATTTTTCAAAATAGTATAACCTCTAAGCTTAGGAACAAACCTATTCTTATATTCCTCAATGAATTTTTCTCTCTGTTTTGATGTCAACTCAGGTATCACTTTGGCTAAAGAGCCTTCCCTAATCTGTCTCTCTGTAGTAAGTGTAAATTCCCATTTGCTTGATAGAAACTCATATAGTTAATTTAGCACATGGTTTCCTATCTATGTAGGAGTTAACTTAAAAGTACTCATCATATCTAAAAGTGCTTCCTAAACTTTATGCTTGTCTCCAATACTCAGTTTCTCATACTTAATGAATTTGAAAGTAGCTAACCCTGCTGAGTTTCTCAAATTGTCACATACCTCATCAATATTAGCTGGTTTCTTGAATTGTGCTGTAGGTATGTTGCTGGGTTCATCAATCTCAGTCTTTTCATCATCACTATCTATCTCCAAGTGGAGTTTCCTCCTTGGTCTCTTTACTGGTTTACTCGGCTCAGCCTTAGGAGCAATTTTAGCTTTCTTTCCAGAACTGCTTTCCCCAACCTTCTTCTTTCCATATACTTTTGTTTGTACTACTAAAGAAGTAACAATAGATTCTCTAGTCCTTGAACGATTAGCTGTAGGAGGTGTAACCTTAGGTTTAGCTTTACTCAGCTTGGTTACTATGACAATTGCTGGTTTCTTACCCTTAGCTTTCTTAGTGATCTCCTCAGATGCACTGACTTCCTCTTCTATAGATATATCTTCTCCTTGTCTAGTGGATAGGCCTAGAGGTGCATCCTTAGGTTCTTCATCACTATTCAAACCAACCATTTTCTTTATATTTTTCACAATCTTCTTCCTTTTCCTCTCCATGGTTCCCTTCTTTAAAATTCTTGAAATTTTTACTTTAGCTTCATCAAAATTACCAAATCTTTCTGCTGTAGTATCAATTGCCTCAGCTAGGAGTGCAATGATAGCTGTTGATGCTTCATCAATGTTAATTTCATAGGGAAATGGTTCTAAAAATTTTACCCTAGGTGTCACAGTTTGGATATATGTGTTATCCGTATCAACTAAAAAACAAATTTCTTCATAGTGCTTCTCCACTAGTGATCTAGGAATCCTAGTTCTTAATCTCATTCTCTTTTTAAATTCCACAAAATATCTGCCCATAATGCTATTGAAATTACTTCCTAATTTCTCAATGCATTCACTTATCTGAACTATAATGGGTCTATCCTTTTTCCAAACAATATCTCCCAATGTAGGAAATGTATCCTGAATGTAGAAAAATATGCAGACTAGTAAGGAACCAAACTTACATGATGAGCTCTTAGCTTTTCTGATTGATGCTAGGTTCTTGGCTAGTTGAGTTTGCTGTAGCTTGGCAAGATCATATGTATGATTCTTCTTAACAATCTTCCATGCCTGGTCAACGACTGTACAAGGAACACTATCCAGTCGACTCGACTGATAGAAATTATGTGCGATTACTCTTACTCCAAAGTTAAGTTCTAAGTCTTTAATTGTAGAGATAGTCATACCTCTATTGTTCCATATGGCTCCAGTGTTCAGCGTAATTTCCTCTTTGCTGTTATCTCTCATTGTCCGTTTCCCGTTAACAACAGGATATCCAGTCACTCGATGAATCATGTTTTTAGTTATCTTGACTAGTCCATTATCCAACCACATACACATATCATGAACTTGGTTAATAATAATCTTAATCCATTCATCTTTGAAACCTTGTGGGAAATCTAGGGCATGAGTTAACCCTTTGTTGGCTAAATGTTTGAATTCTCCCTTCAGAACTCCATCAACACACAGTTTGCTGTAGGATTTTCTCAATTCACTATCACCTACTTCCCCAATTTTAACCATATAACATGATCTTACATCATGGATCATGAGTACCTTTGGTGGAATGGATGAGAGAGCTCTGGTCAACTCACTCTAAATCACACTTTCAGGAATGGCTCAAAAATTGAGAGGTGCACATTCATCACTCTGTACTAACTGAACATGCTCTAGTTCTTCCTCCATACTTTTGACTAGTGTGGAAGAGCTTGTAGCCATAATATTGAAATTAGGGTTCAAAAAATGAAGAATAGAGTACCTCGGCAAGTAGCACTTTGTATTTTTCACTTTAGGATTGCCAATGGCACACTGACAAAATCTTTGATGCTAATTCCGTTAAGATCAATTCTGCAACTACTTCAATCACTCCGTAAATAGTGAAAATTTCAAGGTAAAAATGAAGAATAAACTGTTCATCCTTTATAGATTTTGAAAGGTCAAGGTAGGTAAGCAATAAAAGTTCTACCCATTGAGTTAGTGCAAGCCAGCTGTCCTCGACTTTCTAACACAACTTGCATTCCACTTAGCTTACTAAACTTGGCCATCACAGAACTTACTCGACCAACAAACTTGACACACACTAAAGAACTCAACCTTAGTGTCCACAACTGGTGCTCAGCACCTATAGTGCAATTAGCTCTTCTCGACATTTTTTATCTTCAAAATGTGTCTTGGTGCATCTTAACATATGAAAATATGGACTTTGGCATATTTTATGTTAGGAACTGATGTAAGATAAGAATTTTAAATGCAGTTCCTTCCATACCTCTTTTTCTTAGTGTGAGATGATGTGATCACTTGATCTATTTGATTGGGTGACCTCAGCTGTACTAGCTTCACTACTACATGGTTAAGATTTCTTAACCAATGTCTGGTTCATCTATGCTCTAATCTACTCAACAGTAGGAGCAGGTACCCTAGTCTTACAATCTTTCCTTGTATGACCAATTTTCAGACAACTGTGACAAACTAGGCTTCCATTCATCTAACTCTTAGACTTTCCTCTGAAATGTGTCCTTATACAATTTTCTGGAACATGTCCATACTCACCACAGTAATGAAAACTATGCCATGTATTGTAGTCCCACTTGTAAGTATTGCCTTTTCTTGGTGATTTTTCTTGTGCCTTTGATGTCCATTGATGTTTACCTTTAGATCTACAATCTTGTGCTCTATGACCATATTTCTGACAGTTATAACAATCACCATTGAGTCTAGCTATGGAAGGTGCATTGCTTGCCTTTGTCTTATATTCATGTGCTTGATGTCCAAACATATTATAGTTAAAGCAATAACCATTAAAGTTGGTTTTAGGATTGGACTTACCATTTTTGCTTCGGAAAATGTTTTCTATATGACCTGGTTTCCCACAGTGGTGGAAAGCAGGTTTGTTGTTTCTTGGTTTTGCATACCTTCTTTCACCTATCTTAGATGATTCTCCTTCTTCAGTGGTTGTATGTTGTTCAGTGTGACCTAATCCAAAAGAATCTTTAGGTCTTCTTGATGCTTCCACTAGTTTTTCAAAGTAGCTCAAAACTGCATTGGGATCATTCACTCTATTTTAAGTTCTTTCTCAAATCTCAATTCATCTTTCAACTAACTATTCTCAGATCTAAGATTTACAATCTCCAAGTCTTTTGTACTGATCTCCTGATTCACAAGTAGCAGTTGATTTGCCATGTCAACTTGATTGACTATCATTGTTTGTACATCACATGTTCTTTCATCAAGTCTGATAGTCATCATTCTTTTGTCTTCTTCTGCCATAGCCTTGTCATCTTCAGCTTTCTTTTTTTGTTTAACAACTTCACACATTCTTATTGATTGGGCTTATTGTTCCTTTTTCAAGTTTTTGACTTCTTCACATAGTGCACTGTTCTTTTCTAGTAGATCTGCTATTGTTGCATCACTCTCAGTAGAATCTCCATTCTGAAATAGATTTGTGGTGTCCTCTTCCTGATAATGAGTATCATTCATTTGTTTGGCCAAATCTTTCCTTGCTGTCAAGGACTTCTTTAATTCTTATCTTGCTGTCTCAAGCTATTTTAGTGCTAGCTAAATATCAATCTTTTGATTCTCAATGACTTTACCCATCTTGTAGATCTCCATCTCAAGATCTATATTCTCAAGCTGATTATGACTTTCTAGAGAACTAATCTCTGATACCAATTGTTGGAAATACAATAATGGGAAAGAAAGATATTGAGAGGGGGGTGGGGTGAATTAGATCTTCAAATTTAAACACTTAAAACAAAATGATCCACATTGATACATATATGAATCTAATGTAATATCAAATAGCATCCACACAATGAAATAAATAACTCATAACACAAGAACTTGGTAACCCAGAAACCCAAATAGATAAAACTGGGGTGGGGATGACACCCACAAAATTCTTCACTACTATTGTAATAAAGTGTGCCTGTTAGGGCTACAAAAGTTGATTATAAAATGCAATCTACCTGGTTAAAGGTTTGCCCGGTTAAGAGCTAAAGATCATTACAATCTACCCTATGAAAGGATTTCAACTTACAATAAAGTAAGCACTCTATTAGGAGATTTAGAAAGGTATACTAGAACCATTCTGTTAAGATATTTTCACCTAATACAATGATTAGAATGTTTCAAGTAATGATCCTTCGTTATGCACTCAAATGCTGATGATGATACTCCTCTTTCCAATACCTTCTATGATCTCACAATCTGATATGTCTTTACTCTACTGTTCACTGTGTTGTCACTCTGCTTGATCTCTGCTCCTTAACAAAATAACCCTCTGTGCATTTCACTTTAAAATGTAGTCACCACTTCTCTCCACACACTTACAAAATATGGTTTTGAAGCAATCTTATATATCTATTCAAATCTAATAGCGAGATCTAGATCAATGATCAATGATCAAGATCTAATACTTATGTCTCCAAGAAATTACAATTAATGATTACAATAGGTCATGCATAGGATAAAACAATTAAATGCATAACTAACTCTGTAGGAAAATATTAAATGTGTACATAAGTCAGCACAAAAAGCTTATACAAGTCATCCTAAACACTTATCCTCGAAGTTTGAATCATTCTAGACATGTATACAAAAACTGTTCTGCTCGGCACTTAACATCTCTATCGCTCAACACTAAGTATCCTACTCAGCTCGGCATCATACAACTCGGCAACCTAAATACTACTCGGCAATGTTTCTTGGCCTTGCATAGTTTTAGCTCAGCCATAGTGATAGCCAACTAAAACTGCCTAAGTGAATGACTAAGTGTTGGTCACTAATCATCAACAAAATCTTAGAGATTAACAAAGAGCTATACCTATACTTGCAAGATATGTAAGAAGGAACCATCGAGAGATCCAGATCATAGGAGATAAGAAAGCTGGTACAAGAACAAGAAGTAAGTCTTTAACCTCAAATTGTTTAATTTGTGAGTTTGAGCCAAAATCTGTCAATTCTGCACTAAATAATGAGGAATGGATAAGTGCTATGAATGATGAGATTGAACTGATTGAGAAGAACAAGAAATGTTCACTTATTCCAAGACCAGATGAAAAGAATGTCATTGGTACAAAATGGATATTCAGGAATAAGCTGAACGAGAATGGAGAAGTCACAAGAAACAAAACAAGACTAGTATGCAAGGGGTATGCACAAGAAGAAGGTATAGAATATGGAGAGAACTTTGAACCCATTGCTAGGCTAGAATGAGTAAGAATACTACTTGCTTATGCTGCATTCAAAGGATTCAAAGTATATCAAATGGATGTCAAGTCAACATTCCTAAATGGAATACTTGAAGAAGAGGTATACATTGAGAAACTAGAAGGGTTTGT
>MU228157.1:1287194-1298013 GCA_018584345.1 Thuja plicata | reverse complement strand
ATAAGTATTGGATTTGTAAGGACTAGTGAAAACAATAATCTTTATTTGAAGGAAGATACTGATGCTAACACTTTGATTGCTGAAATATTTGTTGATGACATCATATTTGGAGGCAATGCTATGCTATGCAAATAATTTTCTAATGAGATGAGAAAAGAGTTTGAGATGTCTATGTTTGGAGAGATCAAGTTTTTTCTTGGTCTACAGATTATTCAACAAAGTGAAGGTATTTTCATTACACAGTCCAAATACTTCAAAGAGGTCCTGAAAATATTCAAGATGGAAGATTCCAAACCAGTTGGAACACTGATGGCTATTGGATGTAAGTTAAAAAAGGAGGACAAGACAACAGAGGTAAATCAGACTTTTTACAGATCAATGATTGGAAAACTCATGTATGTTGTACACACTAGACCATATATTGCACATGCAGTAGGAATTATTGCTAGATTTTTTGCTAACCCCAGGGAATCACATATGACTGTTGTGAAAATAATTCTAAGATATCTGAAGAACACTGAGGAATTTGGCTTATGGTATAGAAGAGAAGGAAAATTTGAACTTAAGGTGTTGACCGACACTGATTGGGCTAGAAATCTTGATGACCGGAAGAGCACAACTGGAGGAGCATTCTTTATGGGTGACAAACTTGTCACATGGATTAGCAAGAAGCAAGGATGCATCTCTTAGTCTACTGCAGAAGTAGAGTATGTTGTTGCTGCTGCAAATTGCTCAAATATTGCATGGATCAAACAATTGCTGGAAGGTATGCATATGAAGATCTTGGATCCAGTGATTATTTACTGTGATAACACCAGTGCAATAAACATTTCCAAGAATCTAGTCATGCATGCAAAGACTAAACACATTGCCACCAAGTATCATTATTTGAGAGAACAAGTTCAAGAAAAACAGGTGATACTTGAGTATGTGCAATCAAAAGAACAATTAGCTAATATCTTCACCAAGCCACTGCCCAAGGATACATTTGAGTACTTGAGAAAGACACTAGGGGTCAAACCCTTGTCTACCAGTCAGTAATATGACTGAAGGCTGCATCAACCTACATATAATCAGAACATCAGAAATGTTGATGCATGCAAAGAGAAGAAATTCAAAGCTACATGTATATACAGACAAATATATATTAGAACCGAGCACTAGAGAATATTATTGTATTGCTGATGGATAAGGGAAATTCAAGGAATATATTATGGATGGAGAGAAAAGATTGTTTGACATGAATGTCAGATATCTATGAGATATTTGTTTGGCATTGTTGTCAAAGGGAGAGATTATCCATTATTATCACATTTTTTTGAAAAAGGGAGAAATATTATCCATTATCAGATTACTCCAACAGGGAGAGATTATATCCTAAGAGAGAGAAATTGTATAAAAGATTACACAAAGGGAGAGTTGTTGACAAGAGAAAAAGACTTCACAAAAGAGAGAACAATCAAAGGAGAGAAATTGACACAAGAAGAGGACTCAACACATCAGAAGATAAAGAGCTGAAAGAATCAAATCTATATAGTATGTTGTCATCAATGCCAAAGGGAGAGATTGATGACATGTAACTGATTAAATGTTTGATAATGTTAAGTTGAAGATAATGCAAGGCATTAAATATGTTAATGGTTTGTATTATCATTGATATCAACTTGATATCATCTATACGGTCATGTACATAATGCCAAAGACTTCAGAGAATCAATGGAACAAAGGTTATTATTTTAGCAATGCATAAAAGTCAAGTATTCACTAAGTGACAGATAACACCAACGGAGTGCACACCATCGGTAAAGGCAAAGAAGAAAAGTCAAAGTGATGCCCGACGAGCAGAGGATAGTGTTTCTCGATGAAGCAAAACCATAGGATGCCCAACAAGATAAAAACAAAGTTGCCTGACGAGTAAAAATCCAATGATGCCCAATGGATGGAGATCCTAAAGCTAACTAGAGTCACGTCGATGGAACTGTCAGTTGTCACCGATGACTAACTGCAGAGTTGACCGACGGAATGGAGAGTTCAGAAAATGACAAAATATCTAGCTGGAAAGAGCTAAAGATAGACTTAACTGGTTGTTTTCTTTGTTTTATTTGACCAAAGTTAAGTGATTGATTTAAAGAAGATTTTTACAGTTGGAAAGAAGATAACTGCGAGATAAATTAGGAGTTATGCTTTAAATCAAATTGGCTGGATTATTTTTCACACAAAGAATCAAGAATTAATAAATAATGAATATCATGTCTATATAAGAGACAAGCTTAATTTATTTTTGTATCACATGAAAAGGGGATTCAGGGGAGTCAATAGAAAGAGGATGTTAAAGAGAAACTAATGAAGAATAACTTCATAGTGTCTTAATCAATCAAGCTCAAGGAGAGCTAAAGAATTCTGTAGACACCAATGAGCAGTGAAGCACAACATCACAAAGCAGAAAGTGTGGAGCACAAATAATTGAATTGATACATTGATCAGAGAGGTAATGTACTTAAATAGATCTAAAAATCTAAAATTCAAAGTTGCTTCATGAATAGGGCATAGTGTTTCAATTTAACCACTGAAGTATCAAGTCTCTTAACAGAGTAGGACTTAACAATCTTCTATATATTGAGGTACATCCCAAGGAGTGCTAGAAAGGTTGATTCATGAAAGTAGCATTGGATTTACCTGATACCGATTGACAATCTAAGAAGGAGGCTGATTCAAGGATGGTAGCAATAGAGGCTCGATACTAAGTGACGACCTCTATGTATAAAATCCTCTAACAAGGTCGCACTTAACAGTGTGTTTGCAACCTTTAATAGGGTTGGCTCCTAACAGGGCTCACTTCAGAAGAGTGAAAATTTGGGGTACCGGTCCCAATGGTTTTTCCCTTAACAAGGTTTCCACATTAAAAATTCATGTGTTATGTGTGTATGATTCATTTCTTTAATGTTTTGTATCTGACATAGTTAACACTGGATTGATTGGTATACTGTGCTTATTTACTGAGTTTCGGTAAATAGTTATACTGCTTATCGGTAATCAAGGAGTATAAGGACAGACAAGGAAAACTGACAGACAGTTAAACAATTATAAGTATTTCATGGCATGCATCTTGTAGGGACTTAATAATCTAAGGTTTATTTGATTGGTGGTTAATATTTGAAGGTTAAAATTTTGAGGCCACTGATTCACCCCCCCTCTCAGTTATTACTAACACAACTTGTAGACATATTCACTAAACCCTTACCAAAGGATACATTTGAGTACTTGAGAGGTAGAATAGGGGTTTGTCCCTTGTCTATTGGTCACTAAGATAACTAGGAGGTTTCATTGACCTACACATAATCATAAGATCACACATATTGATGCAAAGCTAAACTAGACTGACACAGACATATCAGTACACTGCAAGGTTTCTACTGCACCAAACACCAGAGATATTTTTTTTGGCTATTGAAGAGATGTATATTTATTTTTGGAATTGTTGTCAAAGGAAGAGAGATTTGATGAAATATTCAAAGGGAGAGAGATTCATAGACATATCTATCCATCAAAGGGAGAAGAGAATGATTAAAGTGAGAAATGACATATTTATCTATAGAGAGATCAAGAACATAAGAGTCAAATTTGTAGGGAGAGTCTGCATAATGAGTTTTTAATACTGACACATTTTTTTATATTCAAGCTAGGGAGAGCTACATAATTGTTGCATTTGTAGAAATTTTTTTTGGTATTTTATATGGCTTATTTAATATTGTGTTTCCATCAATGCCAAAGGGAGAGATTGATGAACTACAACTGATTGTATGTATGAAGTCATTTTTTAATAGTCAATCGAGTTATAGATATGATGATTGACATTATCAGTTAATGTATTGCCATTGATGTCAAATTATTTGAGTATCATAATGGTAAAAGACATCTGTTATGAATTGGAGATCTAAAACACAAAAAGTTTATGTGGTAGAAAAATAAATAGTTTTTAATACACCAAGAGACAGTGAACACCGATTAATACAGTGTATACTGAGCATAGTGATAACTGAGCTAGGGATCATCGACACAACACGGTATTGACCAAGTAGTTAATTCAAACCGAGGCCGACTAGAATGCAGAGATTACAATTGATGATTTTGAGGTAAATGATAAGGTTTGTTATGTTGATCAAATGGTTATGAAAATTCAAGGAAGATCAGATGACAAAGATTGAAATATGTTTTTAACACAACTGTCGAGGAAGGTTTAAGTGGAAAAATCAACGATGGAGATTAAGTGGCAAAATTTGAAGGATAGAAATTAAATGAGCTATGATGTCTATATAAGAGACAAGTGATTCATTATGAATCAACCTAATGATGCTATGATGTGCACATGAAAAGTTTATGCATGACTGATCAAACTGGTTAAAGATAGAACTAAGCATTTCTGTAGACATTACTGAGCAACAAAGGAAAGAGAATTACTGAGTAGAATAGAGTATGGTGAATCAGATGAACTGGAGTGAACAAATTGATCACAGGTATTATGTACTTAGCATAGATCTGAAAATCCTCAAAATAGAGTTGTATTTGAATCAGATCATTATTGTATCCATTTAACCATTGTTACAGATAAATCTCTTTACCAAGTAGGATGTGAAAGTCTTTATTATGACATTCTAATGAATGTTGAGTGTTTTCTTGTTGACCCCATAGTGAATGCATGGTCAAGAGAGAACTGTTAGTTTTAAATCCTCTAACAAGGTCACATTTAATAGTGTGCATTTTAACCTTTAACAGGGTTGGCTCTTCACCGAGCTCACTTCAGAAGAGTGAAATATTTTTGGTTACTAGTCCCAGGTGGTTTTTCCCTTAGCAGGGTTTCCATGTTAAAAATCTTTGTCTTAATGTGTATGATTTTTGTGGATTGTTATTTTACTTCACACATTACTTTACATGCACTGATCGGTAATCGCAATATTAATTTACTGATACTCGGTAAACAACTAAAAGATATATTTTATATTTCACCGAGTTGAGTTATATATTTGAAATTGTTTTTATAAACATCTGGGACAATTTGGGATTGTAGCATAATTGAGAAACAATTGATTCACCCCCCTCTCAGTTATTCTAACAAAATGTACCATTTATCTATTAGAGAGAAGCAGTTAGCACTACAATCTATACATTGGACTAAGTTCAAATCAAGAAAGGTATTGGTAGGAACCCTTATGAGATTTGGTATTGTCATTTCAATACAGTGAAATACTTTAGAATATTTTGAAGAAAATGTTATATTAAAAGAGATGAACATTTAGGGAAATTTAATTCCTAAATGTGATGAAGGAATCTTTCTTTCTTATTCTACAAAGAGAAAATAATACTAATGTTATAATAATAGGTTGTGAACGATAATTGAAAGTGCTAATGTCAAAGTGGATGAAATTTATTAGAAACAAACTAGATCTTGTAGTTATGAATCAGATGATGATAAGACAATTAGGTAATGGAAGCACAAAATCAGAATCATAATCTGAATAGTTCGGTAGAACATGATGGAGAAGTTGCACATGAGGAAGAGGTGGAAACACAAGAGTTAGCTACAAATGAAAATCTAAAGACTCCAAGGTATGTAAGATTAAATCATTTAGAAAATTATATTATTGGTGATAGGAATCAAGGTGTTCAAAATAGAGGAAGAATCGCTAGAAATGATATTTATTTAATTTCTAAGATTGCACCTAAGGATGTTGATGAAGCATGCAAATATGAAAGTTGAGTAAAAGATATGGAAGAAGAGTTGGAACAAATTGAGAAGAACAAGACATGGATTATTGTTCCTAGACATAAGAAAAAGAACATGATCATTACTAAATGGGTATTATGAAACAAATTGAATGAAGATGGTGAAGTGGTTTAGAACAAATCTAGACTTGTTTTTAAGGGAAACTAACATATGAAAGGTATTGATTTTGAGGAGACCTTTTATCCTATTGCTAGAATTGAAACTATAAGGATGTTTCTTAGATATACCACTTACAAATATTTTAAGGTATATCATATAGATTTTAAGTCTACATTTTTGAATGGAGAATTGGAAGAGGAATTCTATGTTGGGAAACCTGATGGATTTCCTTTCACTGATGAAGATGATATCATTTTTTGATTGAAGAAATCATTATATGGATTGAAACAATCACCTAGAGCCTAGTATGAAAAGTTGGATAAGTATTTATTCAAACTTGGTTTTGGTAAGGGTACTGCTAATAGTAACTTATACTTCAAATTTGATCATGATCATATTTTGATTGTTGAAGCATTTGTGGATGATATCATTTTTTGTGGAAATGACAAGTTGAGTAAAGAATTTGTTGATAATATGTAGAAAGAGTTTGAGATGTCTATGATAGGTGAGAATAAATTCTTTCTTGGCATACAAGTTATACAATCTGGTAAAGGTATTTTGATATTTTAGTCCAAGTATGTGAAATAATTGTTGAATAAATTTGGTATGGATGATTCAAAACCTATTTTTACTCCTATGGTTACTGGTTTAAAATTGACAAAGGATGATGATTCACCTCAAGAAAATCAAACAAGATATAAATCAATGATCGGTGGCTTATTATACTTAACACAGACCAGACCTAATATTATGAATGCGATTTGCATTTTTGTAAGATTTCAAGAAGAACCGAAGGAATCCCATGTTGTTGCTGTTAAAAGGATATTTAGATACTTGAAAGGAAAAATTGATTATGGCTTATGGTATGGTGAGGATGATGATTTTACATTAATTGATTTTACTAATGTGGATTGGGAAGGTAATGTGGATGAAAAAAGAGCACAAGTGGTGGACCATTATTTTTTGGGAAAAAAGGTTAGTTTCATGGGAAATAAAAAACAAAAATTGTATTTCACAATCTACTATTGAAGCTGAGTATGTTTATGTTGCTATTAATTGCACACAAGTGATACAGATAAAACAAATGATAAAAGATATCAAAGTAAGTATTGATGAGCTGATTGCTATCTATTGTGGAAACTTAAGTTCTATCAATATTTCAAATAATTTTGTGTTACATTAAAAGACAAAACATATATCTATCAAATATCATTTCTTGAGAGACAAGGTTAGTGAAAAATAAGTTAGATTTGAGAATGTATCTACTAAGGAGATAATTGCAGATATGTCCATGAAGTCCTTTCAAAAGGATACTTTTGAGTATCTCTGATGTAATATTGGGGTGATTGCCCCTCCTGGCGAGAGCTAGATATGCATTGATTTTTATCAGTCCAATGCACTTAAAGAGATCATAATTGTTCTATATTGATGTTTTAGTGGCTAATACTCAGGGGGAGTAGTTACCTTGATGAGTTAGTTATTCATATTTGAGGGAGAGATGTTTGTTTAGATTTTTGGCTTCTTTGAATTAGTGCATATATGTGCCTTTGTAATTGATGTCAAAGGGGGAGTGATAGTTATGTGAAAAATAATGCTAGATATTATTTTAGAAAAGGGAGAGATATTGTTAAAGAGACTCATAAAGATATTGTCAATATTGCTGATATGGTTTCTTTGTGCATTGATTTGGTCTTTCACATAATATGTTTCCATCAATGCCAAAGGGGGAGATTGTTGGATATTATGCTTATATGTTCTGACATTGATGTGTTTTCATTGATTTCAACATATATTCCTACTATTGGTGACAATATTCCTATGTTTTCTTGGTATGTTTAGTGAGAAGATTGATTTGGTGCAGCTAGTGTGTTGAAGATCAGATGTTGTGAAGGTACATATGGTTTCAGGGATGTCTATAGTTGACATATGTAAACTTACAAAGGTTCTCCTACTGATTCAAGTGAGCTATGAATGATTTATCAAAGAATGATATTTGGTTGTTCAGGAAGAGACAATGTTTTAGTTCTTGGATCGGTGTGGATCGGTTATGCAATATTATTGGTTGCTAACCTAGTGCTGAGTTTTGGACATGGATGTGTGTCCTCAACTCGAGTAGTTCATGATTTAGATGTTGGAATGTTTTTATTGAATGACAAAGGTTTATTTTTGGTGTTCTTGATGAACAGTGTAAAGATATTTGTGAATTTTGAGACAAAGTTGTTATTAATCATTTCTATGTCTTAGCTGATACTCAATAGATCACATTGTGTATTGAGTTGTAATGAATTAATATTTTGTAATTAGGTCCTTGGTCGACCTAGTAGAAATAAATTTGATGTAATGTATAAAATAATGTAATCATTTGTAATTTCCCTTGTTGTATTTTGGTGCAGGAGCACTTAGGTTAGAGAAGTATTTTTGGTTTGTAAGGTGTTTTGTTCCACCATTCGTGTAATGACCAAGGTCAATCGATGAAAAAGTGCCATAGTTTCTTAGTAATTTTTTTCTAGTTTAAATGTGTTTTGAGGTAGCTTATAAACCTCTAGAAATCCAACAAGGCTCTAGCAATTAAAATTGGTGAATTGGCACTAAGTTATAATGGTACTCGGGCAATTCTGTTGCTCAGGAATGCTACTCGGGAATCTTGCTTGGGTTACACTAGGTTGCTCAGGTATGTTGTGCAGAACACTTGGGAATGTCGCTTGGTAATGTCTCTTGGGTTACACTTGGCGCTCAAGGATGTTTCTCGGTGATGTTGCTCATGGTTGCTTGCAAATTTTGGGTTTGTTGACTGATGTGCAGGTATTGAAGGTGAAGTTTGTTTTGACGCTCGGGACTATGCTCAGTAATGGAAGTCTGGTGCTCAGTTATGTCAGTTAACAACCTAGGAAACACATGATGTGACCGGATTGGTCAATTTCAACGGCTCTCAATGTGTCATTTTTGTCTTTGATGGACAGAGACACCTGTTCCAATGATGGGAGGGTCATTTATGGCTTGACCATGCCTTCTGCGCAAGGTTGTTGAAGTTGTTGGAGGATGCGAGATATTTTATTAGACAACAATATAGTCAAAGTTTGTAATAGATAGATATAGAGAGGATAGATGGATAAAAAAAGATTGTAGAGGATTGTACATGTAATAGATTTAGATAGAAATACAAAGAGTATTTGGTACTTTCTTCTGTAATCTGTTGTGTGTTCTTTGTGTGATATGTTCAATTTATCTTTTCATGTTGAATCTGTCAGTTTAACTTGGAAAATGAATTTATCCTAATAGATTCTATAGCATGAGATACTAGTTTCATGGTGAGAACTAACTCTAGAGCAGTTGAGGTGAAGATCTTAGTGACTTCCTCAAGTTAGGGTTTGATAATACCCTATAAGGTCCATTTAGAGACCTTGAAGTAGAATCAGGCCGACTCTCAGTAACAACTAGACCTAGGTTTTACATAAGATTGGTATTAGAACTAGTAAGAAGATTGGGCTTGTGTTGTTTGGGGGTGATTTTTAGAAGAGTCTGTAAATTCATCTAACATGGTGTCCAATGTAGAGCTAGCAAGATATTTTAGAGAACATAGAGAGGAGAATAGACTCCTGAAGGAGTAGTTAGTCAAAATGGCATGCAAGTTAGAAGAAGTGTAGATTTGAACTATAGCAGTCAGTGAACTGATGAGAGAAGCAAATGAGAAGGGTAAATTGGTGGCAAAAGAGGACATGATCCCAGAGCCAGACCCTATGCTTCAAGAAGATCCATTCTTGAAAGTATTAAAGGAATTGAGTGGCAAGTCCTTAGAAGGTGTGCCTCTATTTAGTGGCAAAAAGGATCCAAAATTAATCATGGAATGGATAGAAGGTCCTGAAAATCACTTTGATTATGATAGTGTGACCGAAGCTTAGAAAGTTAGAATACCCAAGACAAGATTGAGAGGAATTTCTCTCACTTGGTGGAAATTTTTCCAAGATGAAAGGACTAAAGGAAGAAAGAACCCCATAACAAGTTGGAAAGGTATGGTAGCAAAAATGAAGGAAAATTACCTTCTTGATGATTACGAAGTGCAGTTGCACAAGAAAAGGCAGAACCTAAGGTAGAAAGACTTAGAAGTTAGTGCCTATACATAAGAATTCCATAAGCTATGCTTAAGGTCCCATGTGATGGAAGAATAAAGCCTAAAAGTAGCAAGATATCAAAATGGCCTCAAATGGAGTATTCAAGAAGAGATTAGTCTCTTAAGCCCCAAGACTATACACTAATGCTATCAAATAGCCCTTAAAGTGGAAGAGAAGTTCAAGAAGAGGAAATATTTAAATATTAGAGGTAGAGGAAGATACAATAGAGGTTATAGAGGAGGATATGGAGTAAGGAATCCTGGCGCCAAGAATTAGAGTGAGTCTAAACTCACAGAGAATCAAGGAGAATCCAGTAACACTAGAGGTGGTTACAATCGAGGAAGAGGTTCAAAATAACAGTTCAAGAGGAAGAACTAATAATCAAGGAAGAGGATCTTAATTCTCTTCAATGAAGTGCTATATGTAGCCACCTAATTTCGGTCTGTCGCAACCATGGACCCTGTTTTCCCTAAGTGTGATCATACCCTCGAGTTATGTCCAAACGACCCTGCTACTGCTTGGCATAATTCTTTTAATCAATTTAATGTCCTAGGTGATTTTTATCACTAATTTATATTATCTACTATAGCCACACAATTTAAATCAATATCGACCAATCAGATAAAATCTAAATCAAACATGGCTATAGTATTTAAATATAATGGAATTAAATAAATCTCTAAATCAAAGTATCCATTGCAATCCAACCCATTCCCCTAGCCTATTAATTTAATTAAAATGGCTATAGTCCCTTAATTATTAAAAAGTAATTTACTTGTTTTAATAATTAATTCCTATATTTCTAAATGAATTAAATAAGTTTATTTCA
>MU228157.1:1243367-1286756 GCA_018584345.1 Thuja plicata | reverse complement strand
TCATAGGATTACATGCTATTTTCATTTCATAACTAATTGTTAGTGTTATTTCATCATCTAGAGCTAGTTTGCATGCTTTTACATCATTTAGCTTGTTTTGAATTAAATCCTTCATACATAGGTTGTATTGGTCACTGTTTCATCAACATATTCTGAGGGCTGATATGTTGGTGGTCATACTCTTCCTACGTTAGAAGGCAATAGATCGGTTTTAGAGGGTTTTATGTGTTTTTCGTGTTTTCACTAACCCCATATTGCTAAAGTAATGATCTATTGAAGTGTTTGTGTCAATCTAACAGGTACCCATTATCACAGTCACACTATAACTATCAACAAATTGGGCATCTTGCATATCGGTGTCCTACAAGGAGCTCTACCTCCCAAGGAGGCGAGAAAAGAGCTAACTATGTGCAAGAAGATTCTTCTAACAACAAGACTGTAGAAGTAGCCATAGGATCAGATATGTAAGAGCATTTGATGGTTCAGAGAGTACTCCTCAAGGAACCCATCAAAGAAGAGCCAAGCCAAAGAAGATCTTTGTTTCGAGTCAATTGTAAGATACTCGGTAAGGTCTATAAATTTATCATAGATTCAGGTTCTACTGATAATATAGTTTGTTTGGAAGATATTGAGAAATTAAAATTGACAAGGATACCTCACACTAATCCTTATAGAGTTACTTGGTTGAACAAAGATCAACATGTAATAGTTAATGAACAAGCTTGGATAGAATTTTCCATAGGGCGGTAGAAGGTTAGAGTTTTGTGTGATGTCCTAACCATGGATGCATGCCATTTTCTATTGGGTATACCTTGGTAGTTTGACCGAGCTATAGTGCATGATGGAGTTAATAACTCCTATTCCTTCAATAAGGATGGAATAACTTTTAGGGTACAATGAACCTTGGAAGAAGAGGTGGAGAAGAAAAGGGGTCCCAAGCTATTGTTTCTCAGTGAGAAAGAATTCTTAAGGACATTGGAAGAAGAAGATGGAGTATGCTTTGCTTTGGTTTTGAAACCAAAAGGTGAAAAGGGAAATAAGAGGAAAGAGTTGTCTTTAGAGATCCAAAGGTTGTTAACTCAATACCTGGCCATAGTTAGTGATGGTCAACCAACTATCCTACCACTTGAGAGATCTATTAGTCATCAAATTGACTTTATCATATGAACCTCACTCTCAAATAAAGCTGCTTATAAAATGACCCCATAGCAGAATGGAGAGATCTCTAACCAAATCCAATAACTAATTGACCAAGGGTTGATTAGAGAAAGCATAATTCCTTGTGCTGTTCCCATAGTCCTAGCCCCAAAGAAAGATGGTACTTGGAGGTTGTGTACCAATTCTAGGGCCATAAATAGGATTACTATCCAGTATAGTTTCCCAATACCTAGGATAGAAGATTTTAGGGATTGTCTTGGTGGATCTAGCTATTAATCCAAGATAGATCTTAAGAGTGGATATCGTCAGATAGGAATTAAAGGAGGAGATGAGTGGAAGACTTCTTTTAAGACTACTGAAGGACTTTATGAATGGCTTGTTATGCCTTTTGGGTTGTCAAATACCCCAAGCACATTTATGAGATTGATGAATGAAGTTTTGAAGGAATTCACTGGAAAATAGGTTGTAGTATACTTGGATGACATCCTAGCATTCAAAAAACAAAAGAGGGTCATCTTAAACATCTACAAAGGGTAATACAAAGATTTCATGAGGAAAAGTTGACAATCAACTTAGAAAAGAGTGAATTCATGAAGCAAGAGCTCATGTATCTATGTTTTGTTATCTTAGCGGGTAACTTAAAGATTTATGTCAGCAAAGTGGAAGCCATTTTGAATTTTCCTACACTAAAATCAGCAACTAAAGTAAGAAGCTTCCATGGTTTAGCATAGTTCTACCAGAAGTTCATTAAACAGTTTAGTGAAATTAGTGCTCCTATTTTAGATACCATCAAAGGAGGTATGAAATCCAAGTTCCAATAGAATGAGTAGGTTGATGAAGGATTTGGGCATATGAAGAAGAGGATAGCGACTCAACTGATATTGACACTTCCTAGTTTTGACAAATTGCTTACTGTGGACTGTGATGCTAGTAACATTGTTGTTAGTGCAGTTTTGAGTCAAGAAGGAAAGCCAGTAGCCTTTCACAGTGAGAAAATCAGTGATGAAAAGAGAAGGTATTCCTCATATGATTTGGAATTGTATGCATTAGTGAAAGCACTAAGGATATAGAGACATTATCTCCTTCCCAAAGAATTTGTAGTCTTTATCGATAATGAAGCTTTGAGTTTTCTAAGTTCACAGGATAAACTAAGCCATAAGCACATGAAATGGGTGGAGTAAATCCAAGCCTATACCTTCACCATCAAGAACAAGAAGGGAGTATAGAATAAGGTAGCAGATGCATTAAGTAAAAGGTTACTCCCAGTGCAAGAAGTTCAGCTAAGTAGCATTGGCATTGAAAGCTTCAAAGATCTGTATCCAACAGATGAAGACTTTTTAGCAACATACAAGGTATGTCAAGAGTATCAAAATCATTTTCATAGAGAGTATTCAGAGTATACTCTTCAAGAAGGTCTTTTGTTTACAGGAGGACAACTATGTTTATCGATAAATTCCATGAAGGAGAATCTAGTACAAGAAAAGCACAACAGTTCCTTAAGTGGACATTTTGGGTTGAATAAAACTCTAGAGTTGGTCAATAGGTATTGGTATTGGCCGAGAATGAATCAGGATGTCCAAAATTATGTAGAGAATTGTATGGTTTTTCAAAAGGAAAAAGGGACTTTATCTAATATAGGATTGTATCAGCCCCTTCCCATCCCAAATAGACCATGGGAATGCCTTAGTATGGATTTTCTAGTTGGACTACCGAAGACCAAGTAGGGAACAAACATCATCTTTGTGATTGTTGATAGGTTCAACAAGATGACTCACCTTGTGCCATGCAAGACCACACATGATGCATGTTACATAGAAAATCTATTCTTTAGAGAAGTATCTTTGAGTATTGTATCAGATAGAGACTCCAAGTTCATGAGTCATTTTTGGAAAAATTTATGGCAAAAGCTTGGAACAAATCTTTCCTTTAGCTCAGCATATCATCCATAGACCGATGGTCAGACTAAAGTGGTGAACCAAAGCTTAGGAAATCTTTTGAGATGCCTCACCAAGGATTATGGACAATCATGGGATTAGTTACTTGTTCAAGTAGAATTTGCATACAATGACACAGTCAATAGATCCACTAGAAAGAGCCCTTTTGAAATAGTGTATGAGATTCATCCCAGGGGTATCTGTGAACTCAGGGATCTTGGAAGCAATGCAGAGAGGAGTGGGTATGCTAAAGATTTTTCTCAATCCATGATTAAGTCAAGAAAGAATTAATAGAGAGTACAACTCACACCAAACAGAAGGTAGATGCTAGGAAATGAGATATTTAGTTTCAAGTTGGAGATTAGGTTATGGTGCACCTAAACAAAGCAAGGTTGCAGAAAGGAGTTTTGAGTAAACTTCAGATGAGGAAGATAGGCCCTTGTGAAATATTGGAAAAGTATGGGTCTAATGCTTATAAATTTGATCTTCCCCCAGATATAGGATTATCTCATATTTTCAATGTGGTAGATTTGGTGTCTTATAAAGGACCAATTCCAGATGGAGATTCTAATCTAAAAACAAATACAAAGGATCGCAAAGCACTCAAACTTCCTATTACACTGAAACTAAAGGCAGAGAAGATTCAGATTTCAAGAGTTGCCAAGCAGACTAGAAAGCATACCTACATGGAACATCTAGTCAAATGGAAAGGACAAGCTGATTCAGAGGCTACATGGGTGCAATAAACCGATTTCAAAAATTTAGGCATTAGTCCTAAATTATTACAATCACCTGGGAGTTAATTTATTTTTGTTTGGGGAGTATGGTGCAGGAGCACCTAGGTTAGAGAAGTATTTTTCATTTGTAAGGTGTTTTGTCCCACCATTCTTGTAATGACCGAGGTCAATTGGTGAACAACAAGTTTCTTAGTAATTGTTTTCTAGTTTAAATGTGTGTTTAGGTAGCTTATAAATCTCTAGAAATCCAACAAGGCTCTAGCAACTAAAATTAGTGAATTGACACTAAGTTACACTAGTGCTCGGACAATTCTGTTGCTTGGGAATGCTACTCGGGAATCTTGCTTGAGTTACACTAGGTTTCTCAGGTATGCTGTGTGGAACGCTTAAGAATATCACTCGGTAATGTCTCTCAAGTTACACTTGGCATTTGGAGATGCTGCTCAAGGTTGCTTGCATATTTTGGGTTTGTTGACTGACACTCAAGTATTGAAGGTGAAGTTTTTTTTGATGCTCCAGACTGGTGCTCAGTAATGGCAGTCTGTTGCTCGATTATGTAAGTTAACGACCTAGGAAACATGGGATGTGACATTTGTGACCAACTAGGTCAATTTCCACAGCTCTCAATGTGTCATTTTTGTCTTTGATGGATAGGGACACCTATTCCAGTGATGGGAGGGTCATTTATGGCTTGACCATGCCTTCTGTGCAAGGTTGTTGAAGTTGTTGGAGGACGCGAGATATTTTATCAGATAACTATATAGTTGAAGTTTGTAATAGATAGATATAGAGAAAATAGATGAATAAAAAAAGATTGTAGAGGATTGTACATGTAATAGATTCAAATAGAAATATAGAGAGTATTTTGGCACTTTCTTCTATAATCTATTATGTGTTCTTTGTGTAATATGTTTAGTTTAGCTTTTCATGTTGAATCAGTCAGTTTAACTTGGAAAATGAATCTATCCTAATAGATTATATAGCATGAGATAGTAGTTTCACAGTGAGAACCAGGTCTAGAGAACTTGAGGTGAAGATCTTAGTGACTTCCTCAAGTTAGGGTTTGATAATACCCTATAAGGTCCATTTAGAGACCTTGAAGCAGAGTTAGGCTGACTCTCAGTAACAACTAGACCTAGGTTTTACATCATATTTGAGTAGTGAGCTCTAGGTAGTGTGCTGAATGGATGTGTATTCCCCTTATAATACTCCTAAAAGGGTACAATTCTTTAATAAAGTACATCACCTTGTGGGTTTGATCCCCACCATGGTTTTCCCCTTAATCGGGTTTCCACGTCTAAAATCTTGGTGTTATGTGTTGTGATCTTGCATTAATGTTTATTATTCAGATATAAGATTAAGATTAATAGTTGTATAAAATATTTGAATTTTTGGGACACAACTGATTCACCCCCCTCTTAGTTGTGTGTTGCCTTGATTCTAATGAACTCTTACACCCCTAATCCAAAATAGGTGGGGCCCTTAATACCAAACCTCTCGAGTTTCATCCTTCACAACATTATGACATGCCCAAGGGATGTATAGATTGATAGAAATAAGGTAACACACAAATGAAAAGGGGGGGGGGGGGTGAATCAGNATAGGTGGGGCCCTTAATACCAAACCTCTCGAGTTTCATCCTTCACAACATTATGACATGCCCAAGGGATGTATAGATTGATAGAAATAAGGTAACACACAAATGAAAAGGGGGGGGGGGTGTGAATCAGTTGTATCCAATCACTTAAATCTTTAATCAATTTTAACCTTAAATTATAGATTTGAATAATAGACAGTAAATAATAGATCCAAAACACATCAAGAAAATATAACACCAAGAATGTTTGCATTGAAAACCTTGTTAGGGGAAAAACCATGGTGGGGATCAAACCCACAAGATGTTGTACTTTTTTAAAAGCACTATACCCTATTACGAGTATTAAAATGGGAATGCACATGCATTCAAGCACTTTAACTAGAGCTCACTACTCAAATACAATAAGGTCTACAACCCTGAGGAAATATCATTGCCTTACAAAAATCTCATGGACTATAATCCATAGTAGACAATAATCTACAAATTATGATATGGATAATAACATCTCTAATATGCTTGGATCATTTCTAATGAAGTACATATTACAATTATATCTCTAGCTCAATTTTAGATCCCACTCATACCTCTTCACACATTCATCATTACATCTCACCTTTGCACCCACACACACGATCCAAAAAGGGATACAATTACATTTATACAATTCATCAACCTTGAAAAAATAAACAAGGTTAGTTAAATTGTCACTACCTCAATTACAAAATTATAAGCATACATGCTACAATAGTTAATACAAACCAAAGATGACATCCATTGGTTCCAAATATTCATCTTCAAACATTCTAAGCATCCATAAATCATGGCTTGAAAATTTGTAACACGCTACACCACCAAGTCATCCAAGAACATAAAAAATCATGAACACACCAACTAGAAATCACCAAATGCGATCACCTCAATCAATGCAATCCAACAACACAATAGGAAAAAAATATAGAAAAATCCACAAGAAACATGAATAGCCTTAGGAGCCTTCACATTAATTTTAATATCTGAATTCATCAACATATCTAAACCAAACCTCAAGAACATAATAGTAACCTCTGTCAATCAAGAAAAATAGCTTGTGAATATCCAAATCATGAACCAATTGAATTGAGGACACACATTGATGTCCCAAACACACCATAAGATCCAAAACTAAATATATTGCAACACCAAACCTCACCAATCTACAAAATAAAACATAGTCACCACAAAACATCCAAAAATACCAGTCTCAGCATATAAACCAATAACTCACTGAAATCACCATGTAAACCTCTGTAAGTTGACATGAACAAAATATAAAATCTCTCAACACAATAGTACATTCGATGAATCAGATCTTCAATACAATAGACATACCAAACCAATCATCTCACTAAACATATCAGAAACATTGTCTCAAACAATAGAGATATGTTGAAAAACAAAAATTCCAATACATATGCATGATATTCTAATAATATTCCAACAATATCCCCCTTTGTAATTGATGGAAACATATGATGTGAAAAAAAATTAATGCACAAAATAACAATCTGCCCCCTGAGATCAACAATCAACAATACTATCAACAATATCCATGTCTCATACATTATCTTTTAGAGTCTCTGTAACAATCTCTCCCCCTTAGTTGAATCTCTCCAACAATGTTTTTCACATGAATATTTCTCGCCCTTTGAAATAAATGAAAAATGAACATATATGCACTTTAATGAAAGAGGAAAAAAATATGAACAAACATCTCTCCTCAAACTTTGAACAATTGAATCATCAAGATGACTACTCCCCCCGAGTAGTAGCCACCAAAACATCAATTCAAATTTAAGACATCTCTATAAGAAAACTTGACCGATGCAAAACAATGAATCTTAGTTCTCATTAGGAGGGGAAATCACCCTTAGCTTACCTCAGAGATACTCAAAAGCATTCTTTGAAAAGGGCTCTATGAAGATATCTGCAATCTTCTCCTTAGTAGATACATACTCCAATCTGACTTCCTACTCACTAACCTTCTCTCTCAAGAAATGATATAGGATAGATATATGCTTCATCTTTGAATTTTATATTGGATTCTTTTAAATATTAATTGCACTTGAATTATTATAGTAAATAGAAATAGGATCATGATGCAAGAGCATCCTTGGGTCATTGGAAATCTTGCATCGACCAAAAATATTTTCCTTTGTTTGTTTGTTGTTCTATTCTAGTTTGGGCAGTTTTTGTAGTGATCGGTCTAGTTGGCTCAATTTCTTTTGTGATCCTATTGGTGTGTTCTAAAAATCATGGTGAAACTTTGTCTAGATTTTCATTATGTTTCATTATTTCATGAAGAAGATATCCTAAGATTGGTCTACTCTCATATTGTTCTTCCTGTTCTAACGACTAGGTTGGTATTATTTGGCTTGTGATTGTGTTTCATGATTGATGATGCTAATTGGCACATTTTTCAATGATCATATGCTCATGGAAAACCTCCTTGTGGGATAATGCTTCATTCCATATCTATTTGGAGGTGTTATGGATTTAGGTCATGACCTATAGTTTGTAATACAATTTTTTTCTTCTTGGAGAATGTGATCTTTTATGGCTGACATGTGGCTTTCCATATTGTATATATTTGTAGTCTTGGGTCTGTAGTTAGTAGTTGAAGAGATAGAGTAGTGCAGTATCTTAGTATTCAACATGGATATGTATTTATAATTGTAAGCAAACATGTGTTCTTGGAATGTAAGCTAGCATGTTGTTGGGCATGTATGATGTAAATCTTGATTCTGGATAATAAAAAGGCTTGCGAGGCATGTTGCTTGTTCATTATTGAGTTCTGCTGTGTTTAATCTTGTTGCATGGTTGGACCATCTCCACTGGGGAAACTTTGGCTATGACTACATTAGATCATCATTCTCGATTTTGATATCCTTCAACATTTGCTTCATCCATATCACTTGTTTACAATTGGTAGCAACAAAAAAATATACTACCTCTACAGTAGATTATGGAATACAATTCTACTTTTTTTCTCTACCATGAAACTAATCTCTTTCCAAAGAAAATGCACAACCACTTGTACTCTTCCTATCATCCACATTTCCATCCCAATCAACATTAGTCAAAACACTTAATGAAAAATCATCATCCTTAGGATACCAAAAACCATAATCAACTATCCCTTTCAAATATCTAAATATTATTTTAATAGCCATAACACGAGATTCCTTAGGTTCTTATTGAAATCTAAACAACATTCATATTATCAGGTCTTTTCTATTCCAAATATAACAATCCACCAATCATATATTTGTATCTTGTCTAATTTTCATTAGGTAACTCATCAACCTTGTACCAACTGGTTTAGAATCTTCCATACAAAATTTATTCAACATCTCTCTACATACTTGGAATGAGATATATTTAAAATTCCTTTTTATGATTGAGTAACTTGCAAACCAAGAAAGGATTTCATCTCATCAATAATAGACATCTCAAATTATTTTTACATCTCATTAGAAAACTATTTACTCAACTTATCATTCCCACAAAAAATGATGTCATCAACAAACACTTTAATAATCAGATCACTGTCATGATCAATCTTGAAATATAAGTTACAGTTAGAAGTACCTTTATTAAATCCAAGATTAAAAAGGTACTTGTCAAATCTAGTATACCGGGATCTAGGGGCTTGTTTCAATCCATATAAAGATTTCTTTAATCGACAGACCATATTTCTATGATCAGTTAATGGAAATCCATTAGTTTTCTCAACATAAACTTCTTCTTCCAAATCACCATTAAAAAATGTAGACTTGACATCCATCTGATAGACTTTGAAATCTTCATAAGTAGCATAGGCAAGAATTTGATGAACTACAACTGATTATATGTTTTAAGTCATTTGTTAATATTCAACTGAGTTGCAGAAGTGATGATAAACATTATCAGTTAATGTATTGTCATTGATGTCAACTTATTTGAGTGTTATTATGGTAGAAAACATTTGTTATGTATTGAAGATTTGGAATAAAAATGTTTATATGGTCGATAAAATGAATATTTCTGTATACACCGAGAGACAGTGCAAACTGAGTAAAACAAAGTGTATACCAAGCAACAATGTTAACCGAGCAAGGGATTGCTGATACAACACAATTAATAAGGAGGCTGAGAAATTAATTCTAATTGAGGCCAACTTGGATGCTGATCTGGCAATTGATGATTTTGAGGTAAAATATAAAGTTTTTTATTTGATCAAATGGTTATGAAAATTCAAGGAAGATCAGACGACAAAGATTGAAATGTGTTTTTAACACAACTATCAAGGAAGGATCAAGTGGGAAAATGAATGATGGAGATTAATCGGCAATATCTAAAGGATGAAAATTAAATGATACATGATGTCTATATAAGAGAGAAGAGATTCAATTCTGAATTGTGTGTGTTGACAGATGTTGAAGCATACATGCAAATTTGATGCATGATTTGTTAGGGATTTTTCTTGCAGGTTCTTAAAACAATTTGAATGCGTACTCTTTATATTTCAAATTTAAACTCATGCAAGAGAAAGCCTAATTGATGAGGACTTATTACCTCCTACTTTGAGATCCACAAGCTCAAGCGGGTGTACCTTCAAATGTTTACTAATTTTTAGTATCTATTATAGTGGATTAGATCTTTTACTGGACTGATAAATGCCTTTTACTGTATCAACAGATAAAAAACTATGCAGATAACTATATAAATCTGAAACAAAGCTTAATAAGCCAAACCATTTATTTAATAATAGAAAACAGTAATGTAATAAGGATTCTCATCCTTCTTCCTTTTGTAGTTCTCTGAACTTAGGAGGGTTAACCTAGTGATTCTCTCTTGAAGGAATCAACAAACTGAATTGTATTCTTTGATACAATTGCTTAAACTTATATGTATTTATGAATTAAATGTAAATGATTGATTGTTTTTTGAATATTGGATGATAATTTAACTATTTTCCAAACCCTAAATTAGTGCCTAATCCTTGGGCAAAGAGTCAATATCAAATGCAAATCCACAATAACTGAATAATGTAAATACATGCAATTTGGGTACAATTCCTTATAGACTACCTTTCACTCCAATACCCCTATTATCAGATGCTAATACTAATTCTTAGCTCTCTTGGATTACTTGTAAGAATTATTCCTTCCTTGAAAGAACTCACAAGAAACTGCACAACTACCTTATAATTGGTGTATCTAAAATGTCTTGAAAATCAAACACACAAGAGCTATAACAAAAATATAAAGAGACAACACAAGATATAAAACAAAAATTTTAATATATTTTATTAATATTGGTACTACTTCAAATACATTCAATAGACAATAAGCACAAAAATTAGACAAAATTGAGCAGTCTGGCTTGCAATTATATTTCACTTCTCACCTCCTTTACAAAATGATACAAATGTTGTATATATAGTATCAACCATCTTGGAATCCTTAAAATCTAAGTATGCAACAAGCTTCCAATGGTTTAAGACCTAACCCTAAAATATAGAAGAAGACAAAAGACAAGAAGACTCCAAGCAGTGGAAGGACAAAATAGGAATACAATAAAATTAGATCTTTGAAATATTTTGCTAGTTGGCACCTTTGTCTAAATATGTTCTAGATAGCCTCCAATTTTTATTGTGAGATTTAGTGACCACCATTACAGGTTAACATACACTAATATTTTAGATGACTAACCTCCCTTTTCTCAAAGATCAGGTGCCAGGTGTCCTTCTATTCTTCATCTATGATGTCAAGGTCTATTGTTGCAGGCTTCCCTTTCTTGAGCTTTGTAAGAACATCCCATGTTGCTACATCTTCCTCTGTAGGCCAATTAAAGATTTTAATGCTTTCAAGTTGTGCCTTCTTCCTCTCCCATCTAGCATCTGTTATGCTTTTGATATTTGTTAAAAATTTATTGAAATCTATCTCATCCTTAAATGCCTCATCCAAGGTTTTATTAAACCTTTCCATAGCTAATTCCTTGGTGTCAGTGATAAATGCCTCTTTACTAGGAAGTAATGAATCAAATTCATTTCAAAAAATCTCTACTGCTTTGATCTGATTGTCCTCTGCTCTGATTGAAGGACCAAAATTATTATAACCAGACCCAAACATATTCAATCTAACTTCTATCTGATTTTCCTTGCCCTTGAAAAAGGAAAAGGTCACCCCAATTTGTTCTATTTCATCTCCCACTTGTGTGAAAATTTCTGGAAAGTCTTCCCTAATAGGTTGTAGAGATGCCAATCTTTCACATAAAATGGTCCTAACTGACCAAGTCCCAAAATATGGGTTCAATATTGATACAAAACTAGTTACCTCTACTTGTAGGCTAGGTAACTTATTGTAGGCAGTATGCACTAAATCAGCTTTATCTTTTAAAATATTAATTCTGTGTTGTAGAATATTCAGAAAGGATTCTAAATCCACATTATTCTTCTCTGCATCTTCATGCTCTATTTCCTTTTTCTCTATTTCCACTAGGGCATTTGTAACTTTCTTTGGTTCAGCAAGGGCAGGTTCAGGCATCTCTTGCAACTTCTGATTTAGATCTGCAATTATCTTCTCCATGGCATTGATTTTTATCAATCCCAACTCTCTGTCCTTTGCAATGAGGCTTGTTTCATTAAATAAATTTTGATACCTATTGGAAATTTGCATAGCTTTTGCCTCATTGAGGTGAGAAAAGTGGGTTAAGGCCTGTGAAATTTATAGATCCCCTATATTATGGACAGACCAAATTATTTTATCTCCTTCCATCTTCTCTTGTACATTGATTAGTGATGGTTTTTGGTCTTTGGGAGCTAAAGCCCACATAGCTAGGGTTTGTGATTTTGCATCATAACCACACCCTTTAATAATTTCTCCTACTTGTGTCACTGTTGAAAAATTGATGTCTGACTACCTTCTGATTTGATCAATGATGAAGGTTAAAGCCAGGTCCCATCCTTCCACAAGTAACATGCCACTAGACTTCACTAATTGTCTAGCCTCATCAAGGGTCATGTCCTTAGACTCTAGATCATATTATTGGAGAGCCTATAAGGCTTCACTTGTTATGGCTTCTCCTCCTTGTGATTTCAACTATGCCCCAACTTGTTCTTTTTTGGGCCATATATGAAAATCCTTGAATTCCTTGGTTTTTATGAATTCATCATCCTTCAAGAATTCTTCTTGTTGCAAATCCATTTTATATTGACATAATAAGAGAGGCATCTCAACATTATCATATGTGTCTTCTCTTTTCTTTTTTCCTTCTCTTATGACCTTTATTAATTGGTGATCATAGGCACTTGTCCCTATGAATAGTGCACTTGCTTTATCCTTTTTATTCTTCTATATCTTGACAACAGAAGGATCCCCTATTTTCGCCTTTTGCTTTTTCTTTGGAGGTTCAACCACTACCTCAGCCTCATGTCCTTTTGTTAAATCAATTATATTTTCCTCATTTTGAGGCGGCTGATCCATTAGCGGTGGACTGTGTATTGAGTAACTGCTACTATATTCTAAGGATGATTGTTTATTAGGACCTCTGTCCTTATCCTCAATTTTCTCTTCCAGCTAATTGCATAGAGTCTCACAAGGCTCAATCATATTTTCAAATCTTTGTAAATAGGGCATACCTAGGAAATAACCCCCAAATGAGATCCCTTTCTTCTTGAGTTGTTGCTCTAAATTCATCAGGTCTTCATATTTTGTTGTTCTTCTTGAAATCTCATCCTCTTCAAGGATGTTCTTGATCAGGTCCTCTTCCTCACATGGCTGATTTTCTTTAGTTATTTGGATGGGTGGTGTTAAAATTTTCTTGGCACCTCTTATGAAACCTTTTGTATCAATGTACCTATACAAGGATACATTCATTATGTAGTGCTTTAACCATCCATTCATAACATAATAAGCCCTCTTACCAATTGTAAAATCATAAGTTATAAACTACCTAGGTGTGAATTTCCCTTTCCTATGTGGGGCCAAATGCTCCCTATCTATCAGCATGAGATGCCATAGGAACTCCATGATAGAAATACTAGGTGGTATTCTGCATGGAAAAATGTGTGGTGGTTGGGAGAAACCATATACTCTAAATAGAGTGAAATTCTCATGATAATAGAAATCTCCCCAGTTGTGATCTCCATTCCACTTATCCAAAAACTTGCAGGGCCTCAAAAGTTGTAATACTTTGGTTGGAAGCCTAGTCATATTGACTCCTAAATTACTCAATACGAGATACACTACCCAGTTCTCAAAAGAACAAAACTCATTCTCTCTAGATGTGTAATTCCATATCCTTGACCAAAGTTGCACAGGGTTAGATTGACCATGATAAAATCTTTTAGGCATCATATTGGGCAGGTGCATGATGTTAAAATTGTAGAACAAAATCAAATGCATGAGCAATGAATACTGTAATGATTTAGGGCTTCCTTCCTTCAAAATATCTGCAAATCCCTGGTGCATTTTATCAATTACATATTTAATGTAATCATAATTAGTACTGACATAGGGACTTTGTAAGTCTAGAATTATCATTAATATATTAGATGATACCCTCTCTCTTCCACTATCAACCCCTAAAACTCTACACAGGGCATAGGAAATGTACTTCATATAGAATGTTAGGTCCTTGTAGAAGTAAGGTGTAGTATCACTAGGGATATGTTCTATATAATTTATAGTTCCTCTTGTAACATGAGCTTGAATCAACTTAGGTACAATACCAACCTCCCTAGTATATCTAGGAGCTAAGGCTTTCAGGTTGATCTCTATTGAGAAGGGGTTGTATATATTAAATTCTTTCATGAAAGATGCCTTATCAAGGGTTACTAGGATTGTGCCATCATCTTTCTTAATGGTATTTGAAATAGTATCATACCTATTAGCTAGTTCCAACAACAAATCAACATCTACAAACACTTCAGGAACTACTAATTTTGCTAACCTTGACGTCCAATGGTTTTATATAGGCATAGGAACCTCACTATTCTTATGGGAATAGATAAAAAAATGATAGCCTAAACAATCATGGGTTTTTTCATCTCTAATGTAAGAAAAATTATCACCAAGGTACTCATCATTTACCTTCTTTCCCTGATTGGATCATGGAAGGAGTTGTATGAACTCCTCTGAGTAATTCCTCTTTCCTTTTAAATCATCATCACTATCTCCACTCTTCCCACTAGTTGAGGAAATGCTCACTGCTCTGCTCATCTTGTCTGTTCTAAATTGCAACCAATCAAATCCTTTCTCTTTCCTTTGAAAGTCTAGGTAACTCTATTCTCTTGAAAATATTGATCACTTATACAAATTTTGCTCTGAAAACTAAAACTCTTGGTGAAATGATGTGAACAATGGTAATGCCTTCTTATTCAGGGAAATCAATACTCAAATATTATTTCAAAATCATGGATTTGCAATTTAGTTACTTCTGTCATTACTTCTACGTGTTGTGATATCAATTTTTCTTTCTAGCCGCGGGTTTTATAATTGACAAGTGATCAATTTTGAATGATTTATTTTTCAATTAAAACATTGTTATATTCGAAATAAGATTGAGATCTGAGATGATTGGCCTATTTATCACAACTCAGCAACTCTTTAAACATGCTGTCATAATCTCTGTTAACCGATTGGCTGATGACTATACAACATGGAGCAGAATAAAACCTCATACTTTACCTCATTCTTACTATGGTTTCCTTCAGCAACTATGCGACTCTGTGATCTCCTTGTCACTGAGAGTTAGCTTTAACTCTGGTTCTTTTCTGAGACTTAACAATCACCACACAATCAACATCTTGATCAATATTCATCTCTTAATTGCTGAAATAAATCACTTAACTGATGTTCCTTTTGAGACTCCGTGACTAAGGCTTAAAATAACTCTTTCTTAAACCTTTAGTTCCTTTTAGATACTACACAACTATGTGAGTTCAAAGTTGCTATAAGATTTCACTAACCCTAAGCTTCTTTGGAGATTACGCGACCATCGTAAGATCTTCCTTCAATCGGACGGTTCGCGTGAAATTTCACAAACATTTTGTACTTTCTTCCTTTTCATCTAAGACTTCATGACTACCCTTTGATCCGCTTCAAATCCAATGGTTTTCATGTAATCTCATTAGCTTTGTCTTTAACTATAGTTTAATCTGAGACTTCACGACTTAAGGTATCTCCAAGTCGCAAAAATAATTTCTTAACCTCTAGTTTGCTTTGAGACTTCATGACTAACTCAGATCTTTAAATGACTTAGACACGTGTTCAAATTTGAATCACCATCGCTAAATTGTTGAACTTTCTTTTGACTATTTGAATTTCATTAGAGACTTCACGCTATCCATTAGATCTCTTCTCTTTCACGGTTCATATCTCCTCGTTGCAAACTTCACTTAAACTTTACTTAACTTTTATTGACCATAGTTCTTATTGAGACTCCACAACTAACTAAAGATTGTTGTCACTTAAAGATTTATCTGACTCAAGGTTTCTTTCAAGATTGAATGCCAACCATTAGATCTTTATTAAATTTGATGGTAATCACTTTATCTAACATCTTTTAACTTAACCCTTGCTTTCAAAAGAGATCTCACGATTGAATCCATTTAACTCATCTCTCAAACCTTGGTTCACTTGTGAGACACCATGACTGAAGAAATTTGAAGTCACTTTAAGATTCTTTAACTGAAGAGTTTACTCTAAGACTTCACGACCACCGCTAGATTATCTCTCAGATTAATGGCTATCTCTTAATCTCATATCTTTTGACTTAACTCTTATTTCCTATCGCGATTAAGCGACTACCTGAGAACTTAAACTCATTTTTAACTTTGATATGATTTCAAGACTACATGACTGAGTGATCTCAAATTCGCCAAAGGATTCTCTTAATTTTGGGTTTTGAAAGAGACTCTCTGCACACCACAAGATCAAGATCTTCATCAACAGACCACATGAAATCTCCTTAACACTGGAAGCATTTTATTTTCTCTTCGCAATAATGCGACCAAAGAATTTCACCAAGTCTCTAAAGAAAATGGAATATTCTCAAGGCTTAAAGAGACTTTGTGACTTAACTTATAAACATGAAAATAGGCACATGACTTAAGTGACCTTGTCTTTTCTGAAAAAGTAACTGTGAAATAGAAATCATTTTGAAGAACTAGGGTTTTCTCTTGAACATGCATGAAAACTAACCTAAGATTTAGGGTTTTACATACTTATCTAATTTTAGGCTTGGAGACCATTATTTGCAGAAGGATTTTAACAGTATTGGACAAAATTTTGACATTTAAGGTAGGAAACTAGCAGAGCACTCAAAATTTGTACTAGAAAGCTTCAAAACTGGAAATACAACCAACAGTGGCTCTGTCTGAGGAAGTCTAAATAAAGTTTAATGCAATAACCATAGATATTTGGGAAGAAGACCATGCAGAATACACTCAATAACCTACTATAGAAAGAAAACACACAACAGAAAGAAACACACCTATATACATATGATACAAAACTACTGTGCATGGAAAGTTTAATTCTTAACTAAAGAAATGTTTTAAGGCACTGGAAATTCAAATTCTTCTCCATCCATGTTTTTCAAAAGATAAGAATCTTTCCCAAAACTTTGATGAACCATAAAGGGACCTAACCATAATGATTCAAACTTCGTGTGCTTCCCTTTGTCTTCAGCTCTTACATTCCACTGGAGTACTAAATCATCAGGCTTGAATTTTCTGTTACTTTCTCTATTGTCAAACAAATATTTCATTTTATGTTGCAAATTAATATTCTCCTTTTGAATGCCTTTTTTGACCTCATCTAGTTCTACTAATTGCATCATCGTATCTTGCATTGGGTCAGAAACATCTAACTCTTCTTCTTGAATGAACTTATATACTGGTAGTAAATTATTCATGGGCATTCTAGATTGTAAATCATATACAAGTTCAAAAAGTGACTTGCCTATTTCTTTTTTCACTGTTATCTTGTCAGCCCATAGAGCAAGTTTTAACTTTGTATGCTAAGCTCTTTTATTCTTTTCAAGGGCCTTCTTCAAGATTTTCAATATACTCTCATTGCTGGATTCTGCTTGACCATTTGTTTGAGGATGATACGGGGAATAATAAGACATCATAATCCCATTCTCATTACAGAAATCCTTAATTTCATCTGATCTAAAGCACATAGCATTATCCATTACTAATTTTATAGGAGCACCAAATCTGGTCAGAATGTTTTCCATTAGAAAATCAGTGACCACTTTACTAGTTGCCTTCTTTGTGGGAATTTATTCTATCCACTTTGTAAAATAATCAGTAGAAACAAGTATCCAACTATTTCCTCCACTGGATTTCTCTGAAAACTCTCCAATAAAGTTAATGCCCTACATGGAAAAAGGTACTTCAACACTTACAGGATTCAATAATAGGGCACCTGATAATTTTAACTTATTTGAAAACCTTTGGCAAGGTTCACATTTTTTGACAAATGCATGAGTATCCTTGAATAATCTAGGCCAATAATATCCAGCCCTTAAGATTTTATGGGCAGTGGTCTTAGCAGAAAAATGTCCCCCACATACTCTAGCATGCATTTCAACTAACACCTTCTCAACTTGACTTTGATCTAAACATATTAATAGTACACCATTTCTATCTTTCCAAAACAAATATCCTTGAACTAGGGTGTACTTTTGATCTTTCAATATGAGATTCCTCTTCTGGTTATCTGTCACAACTTCAGGCCATTTGGCATTCTTTAAGTAATACATGATATTAACATAAAAAGGTTGTCTTTCAATACTGGTTATTGTTGAATCCTGTACCACTGTGTTATTCACTTGCACCAAGTCCAAATTTTCTTATGTCACAAGTTTTTCTAAGCCTTGTCCTCTTACCAATTTAGTAATATGGATTTCTAAGTTAAACTCTTGAATTCTATTAATCCATTTACATCTCTTACCAGTCACTTCTGATTGAGTAAGGATGTATTATACTATTGAATGAGGTACATATGCTAATAATTTGGCACAAACCAAATAAGGTCTGAATAATTTTATAGCTTTCACCAAAGCATATGCCTGTTTCTCCATCATTTCATAATTCAATTATGCAGCTTGGAGATATTTTATAAAAAAATGCAATAGGATGCTCAAATCCCTCCTCATCTTTCTGAAGTAAAACAACAACAATAGTATGAAAAGATGAAAATGAGAATAAAGAGAAAGGCTTACTATAATCAGGGGACTTCAAGACAGGTGCCTCCTGAACTACTTTCTTAATTCTTTCGAAAGCTGATTGAGCTTCTTCACTCCATTGAAATTTTGCATCTTTCTTCAATAGCTTAATAATTGGTTTGACAATCTCAACAAAATTTGCACTAAATCTTCTCACAAAATTTATCTTTCCTAAGAAATATTGTACACCTTTGATATTTCTTGGAGCAGTGACCTTTTGAATGGCTTCTATCCTTTCCGAGTCAATCCTTACTCCATCTTTGGACACTATATGTCCCAACAACTTTCCCTCTTTCACTGCGAATTGACATTTTTTTGGGATTCAAGGAAACACCATATTCTAAAGCTTTATTAATTTTTTTTTTCTAGGTGTTCACAATGATCCCCTACTCTCTTTGAATATGTAGTTAAATAATCTTGGTAGATTACCATGAATAAGTTAATAAACTCTTTGAATACAAAATCCACGGCTCTCTAAAAAGTTGCTCCTACATTTATTAGTCCAAATGGAATCCTGACATATACATAAGTTCCCCAAGGAGTAGTAAATGCAATCTTGAACTATTATGATTATTTTACTAGTACTTGCTTGTATCCTGAAAATCCATCCATCATTGATAATAGCTCACAACCAGTAACCTCATGTAACATTACCTCCATATTAGGTAAAGAATAATTGTCTTTCAGAGATGCAATGTTCAAATTTCTGAAATCAACACATAATCTTATGTCACCATTCTTCTTTCTCACTGGGACCAAATTTGAAACCCAACTTGAATGTCTAATGGGCTGGATAATCCCTGCATCTTTTAGTTTCATCAACTCTTGTTGCATCTTGGGAGCTAACAATGGATTGATAGGTCTATGTTTATGTCTAAATGATTTTACATATGATTTTACTGGGATTTCATGCTAGAAAAGGTCTTCCCTATAAGCTTTCAAATATTCATAGGACCATGCAAATAAATTCTTATGTTTTCTTAATAATTTTATCAAATTTGTTCTGACATGGGAATCTAATACTTTTTCAATATATACTATCTGAGGAGTGGTCTCTAATCCTAAATTTATTTCTTCCAATTCCTCAACTTTAGCATTGCTTATTTTTTATGAATGATCATTCTTCTCACTAAACAATGCTTCTAGTTCTACCAATCCCTTAGGAATTTGATTAGAACTCAATTGGACAACCTCATTCCCAAAAACACAATCCCTACCATCAATGACCTCAAGTAAAGAGTTTCAATCTATGCGCTGATCTTCATAATGGTCTAGGCATTGAATAAATCTAAGAATATCTTGGTCATCTTCAAATACTTGCCAGTTGTAAATATTGTCAGGGACAACTGGTCTTGTCTTGATTTCAACTATTGATACCCCATTTAAGGTCAAATCATCAGTTTTCAAAGCAACATTAGCAAAGAAATCTGCCATAATATTTTTGGACCTTTCTATCTAGTTAATATTAAAGACATCAAAAGATTCAATTTGGTCCCAAATATCATGTTTATACATTTTTAGTCTATAATTTTTCACAACATATTTGGACCTGACTTGGGATACTACTAATTCTAAGTCACCATAAATTTTAGACATTGTATTCCATGTTTAGCAACAAGGTCTAGCCCTAAAAACAAAGCCTCATATTATGTTGTATTATTTGTACATTGGTATGATAATAGGAAAGAATACTTAAATGTTGTACCTGATGGAGAAATAAGTAAAACACCAGCTCCTGATCCTTCCTAAAAATAGGCTCCATCAAAAGACATCTACCATAAACCATCATTCTGTGTAATCAACTCCTTTACTAAGGGATCAACATCTTTACATTGATGAGCACTCCTCTTCATTCTGAAGTTCTCCATGTCAATATCTACATAATAATTGATATTAGTGTCTTCATGTAACTTAATCATATGGGGTGTCCTACCTTCTCTAGACACCTTGACATTATTTCCAGCAATATTGAAAGTGGCATAAGATAAATCACACTGAATACCGCCCCCCATTGAAGCACTCCATTTCCTGGACAACAACATGCCATAATGTGGTGGGATATCAACCACCAATACACTTATTGTCAATACTATTGTTAAGGCATAAAATTTGCACCTTGTTAAACTATAAAAGTTTAACAATTTTTCCTAACATGGGATTCATTTTTGCATGTGGGAAATGCATAACTTGAAATGAAAACTCTGGATTCTAGAATGGTTCCTATTAGATAATCACCTATAACTCTTCAAAACTAAATTTAAAATTTGATGAGGGAAAGGGGAAGAGATTACTAAAATGAACCTAAGACTAAAATTTAAATTACTGAACCAGGTGATACACCAAAATGACATGAAAGCACAACTACAAATAATTGAGAAATTTTTTATACTATTGGAATGAACACAAAAACACATATTTTCTGTATAGGCTTGCATAAGTATTTTGTAATAAAGTCTGAGACATGAACCTAACTAAGGATGAAGAAAGATGCCTCACTTATCAGTTTCACACCCTAAGACATAAACTACAACCTTCAAGCAAAAATACTTTTCTGCAAATAGGTGTTAGGTGAGACAAAATAGCATGGAATGATAAAAAACTCACTAGTTATCTTTATCAAATCATCTAAAAATGCACACAGAAATGAAGAAAGAAAATAAGGCTCCAAAAGAAACTCAGATAACATAAACTCAGTTGCTGTTACATGTATTTGATCTTCCAACATGGAGTTACAAACTTTTGCATAAAATTGCCACAGACCAAAAAACTGTCATAAAGGCTTCCTTCTGCATAATCATAACTAACCCTCTAAAGAGATCCTCCAAACACTAAGTACAAACCTCTCAACCACCAAGGGTCGAATGCTGGAAAAAGGCCCCCAAAAAGGGGTCTAGAAGCCATAAAAGAAGGACAAATGACTGGAAAAAGTCTTCAAAACCATAAAGGAACCTTCAATTCCCCTCAAATAGGCCCCAAAAGGCTCAACCAGATCATAAAGGACCTTTAAAAATCATGAATAAGTCTCATTTTAGAATTCTTCCCCAAAACTCTCCAATATCTCCTAAATCTACTCCAACATCCCCTAGATGCTCTCCTTATGTCTCCAAATGGTTACAACCTCCAAGAAGAAGTCCATCAGCCATTAAAGGCACCCTTATCTCTCCATTTTACATCATTATTGCTTTCTTTTAGAGATTTTAATATTTATTAATTGATTTATAAGATATATCAATTAATAAGTATTAAATTACAATTTAACTCTAAATATTTTAATAATTATTAATTGATATATGAAATAGATCAATTAATAAATATTAAATTACAATAGTTTCTATAGAAAATAATAACAAAGACAAATATATTATATTAATTAATAATATAATCATATATTAAGGAAATATATGATTATATAGTTAAGTCATATAACAATTCAAATATTTAAAAAATGTCATTGCAATGGCATGGCCGTGGACTTAAAACATATTAAAAAATGCCTAAGGGAGACATAAAGCCCAACCCTAAGGCATTCCGCATCATTTTCATCTTTGAAACTTTGGAGATGAGGGTTTGAGAACCCTAAGCCTCCATGGAAAAAGAATTTCGATGCTTGCTCACACTGCCATGGAGAATTTTGTGAAGATTTTCTTGTCACAGGCACATTTGAACTATATTATGCAAAAAGATGAAAGAAAAATTCATTTTCATGCCTATTGATACTCTGTTGGGCACCGCTATGACTGGTTTGGAGGTGTTTGATTCCACCATGTCTGAGAAACCAAGGCTTCCACAATTTTTGGAGAAGGTTTTGATGGGAGTATTCTATAAGAGATACATGTAAATCTTCATGTCTATAACATGGCTTTGCATTGAAATTGTGACATCAAAATGTAGAGGTTTTCATATCTATTTCTTTGTGCAACATATCCTTGTGCACCCTATTAAGCTCCACTATGCCACTTTGGTCTCCATTTCCATTACTATTTTACTGTTCTTGGCACCCCAACCAAATTGCCACCAGATTGTTTGTGTCTACTTCTTAAAAGCATGGCCATCTATGTTATAAAACATCCTACATACCATACCTACTATTTTTCTGGAAGAAAATGTTTGATCTCCATGCATTTCGAGTGAAAATCTGTACTCTTTTGTTGCTTTGATCTGAACTTATACAAAAAAGACTACCATGCTTCTTCTTTACAATTTGCTAGATCTTAAACAAAAATGTGGCTTTGACTATTGAAAACTACATCTGGGTTGTTATTTTCATATTGTTGGCTTCGAGCTGTGTATTCATACAGGTTGTGGATAACTTGGTGAGTTTGCTTCAAAAAAGGAACCTAACTCCATGCATATACTTCCTATTACTTCATGATTCGAAGACTGTATTTTCTCATTTAAAACAACAACATTCCTTTGACATATAGGGAACAACTGATGATTATACATGCTGCCTCCACACATTCTGGGAATTTTCTATCTTTCAAAAACATTATTATGTTGATCAACACGATCAACATGGCTGCCCTGTCAACTTCTTGTTGTCCCCCTAAATGTTTCAGTGTTATGCTTCTACCTTGTCTATGAATATTGACTTTTCCTAAATTGTTATTTGATTAAAATTGGATTCTCACTGCACTTTCATGTACATGACACTGCTCTTTTTCATAGATTGTATAAGGATCTCTTTACCTCACTGCTTTTCTCTTGTTGCTGATTGGATGAGATAAAAAATTTCATGCACTATTTCATTCTATTCCTATCACTTCAGTGAACTAATGTTCCTCAAGAGATTTTGGCATTCTTTTATTAGAATATCTGATCCAAATAGTGACCACATCATTGTTGATTCCTTCTTTAGCTTCGTATTGTGATTTCATTTCTATCTTGTACTCCAGCATTGGTGCTCGCTATGTCTTTGTATTTGATCTTGTGGAGTGCTTCTATTACTGCTATGTCTACGACAAGTTAAGATTATTGTGGTTACTCCTTTGTGTGGAGTTTGTTTTACTTGATAGTGACTAAAAATGCATTTTTCATTGCTCCTGCTTCTTTTGTTTGTTACTGTTTGCTGAAAACACTGAATGAGTGACCATATAGAGGCTTCATTTTTTTTAATATGGTGAACTGCATTTTGCACAAATTTGTAGATTTTGATCTCTATTTGAATTTTGTCTCTCAATGGAATATTGGGCTCAAACCCTTTTGGGAGCCTTATTTACTTCCACATGCCACTGAAAGACACCTATTACTGCACATACAAAAATTTGTTAAAAATAAAACAAGCATTTTTATTTTGAAGTATGTATGCACCTGTGGGGTATAGATGTAAAGTATAACTACTCATTGCTTGGATCCATTGGATCTAACCCCCCTCTTATTTTTTATTCTTTCAGGATGCATGGCAGAAAAGAAGTGCAAATGAGAAATAGCGGGAGTGCAAGTTATCAGAGCCAACCAAACACCAGCTAGTCATCAGACAATGACTGGCCCTATTTTTGTTTTATTCTTTTTCCTTTACACACATGTATGCATATTTTGAATTCAAAATGATGAATTCTTTTATAGCTAGTTTCATGGCTTGTGTGGAGAAAAACAATACTTTGATGAATAAAACATTACATTTTCAGAAAAGATTTGCAAAATATATTTTCTATGTTATGATATTTCCTTCATTAAATGTAATGATTAATTTCATGAACTAGTTTCAAATTTATTGCATTTATCAGAAAAACACCAAGAGTAGGAATAATTAGAATGCACCTTTTTTGCTTGAAAGCATGATGGTTCTACCAAAAATGAACTTGCAGGAAATTTTTTGGTAACAACTGTATCATGGCATATAGCTAACTTATAAGGTAAGGCCTCAATGGTACCAACAACATGGATCTCTCTTGAATCCATTTCTTGACACCTCCCATGAGGAGTATCAACTTGTAATCACATGGATCTCATGATTTCCGCAGGCATGACAATATTACATGCTCCTGAATCTATCATGCAGTTTTTGAGAATCTTACCATTAATTACCAATGTTAGGAAAAAAGGATCAACAATTCCTGCAGAGGTATTCGTGTTTAGATAAATCTGAGGGCTCTCAAAAATCATTCCCTCAGGCTCTTTGCCCTTGTTAGATTTCTTTTCAACACATTCTATTTTTTGAGGTTTCAGTGGAGATACACTGTTTAATACTGAAAGGACCTTTTCTTTATGCTCTTTTATCCTCATCATTTCTAGAAATGGGACCTTGACAGTCATTTGAGATATAAACTGGCCCATATCAAAAGGAGTATATTTCACATCAAAGGATTTTGGTTTTTCTACAATGACATTATTATCCTCTATTTGAATAATCAGAGTAGATTCTTCCTTTCTTGATTTCTTATTTTCAACTTTGGAAGAGAAAGTACTTTTTTCTGGCACTTTAGTTTTTTCCTCATGTACATCTTTTGGATCACTAGCTTTGCTTACAATTTTGACCTTAGGTTTATTTACATTTTCCCCAGGTCCATCTCTTTTTGGTATATACTTGGCATCTGTCTTGTTTTCTTTGATGAAGATGCCAGCTGGCTGACTACCTACATCACCCACTACTCTATTTCTCAAGTGGTAGTTACTTCTTGCTTTATTTACTAGATCAACAATGATTCTAGCCTTTTCCTCATCAACAGGTTTTCTTATTGTAGTAGATTCTTGACTATTCAGAGAATAACATCTTATATCATCAACTTCCTTTTCTTCACTATTAGATTGGACTTGTTGGTGATATAGATCCATTCTTCCTTGTGAACCATACATGTCATGGTTCTCAACTTCTTCTTCAGAATCTATATTTGGCATGCATAAGAATTAGTCATATCACATCTAAATTGTGATCACATAATTCATCTTCTTCACCTTCTTGATCTTCACTTGCACTTATGTCTAGGGATACAACACAAAAATTAGGGTTGTATGGGGCTTGAAAAGATTCACACCAGTAAGTATCACTGCACATGTTTACAACATTCTTATGTAAAGGGTCAGGGGTCCTATTTTTAGGTTTATCTTTTCTTGGTCAGGCAATAGGCTTTCCATATTTGAACTGAGTGCCATAGGGATGATTTTGCATCCTATTCTGTGGATTATAAATATTTTTATAGGATGGTTTGTTGTTTTATGGAGCCTTATATTCTTTATAATTAGGTTCTTTCTGGTTGCTCCTACTAAAACGTGCATCATCTCTTCTACCCATTTTCCCAAACACCCTTCTATTCATTTCTATATTCACTGCTATTTTATATGCATCAGTATGACTTATAGGATTTTTATCTCTAAGGGCATATCCCATATTAGAATCAAAAGCATTTAGATATGTAGCTAGACATACCTTTTCATCCAGTCTGATCTTTTGAAACAACTTGTGCATGGATCTTTGAAATCTTGTGTTGAATTTAGTAACCTCTTCATTGAAGTTCCTCTTTATGTTATTGAATTCATTTAATAAGAATCCTTCATTAGTTTTTTAACCATACTAATCTTTGAATAAATTTATTAATTCTTCCATAGATGCTACAGAACCATTAGACAATCCTCTAAACCATTCCCTAGCATCTTCTACTAAGGATTGAAAAAAGAGCTTCATTAGGACATCTTCATGATTAATGTTCAAATCATCTCTGATATCTATAAAATTTATCAAATGTACTTCACAAGAAATAACATTATTTCCTAAAAAATTTGGGAGTTTTTCCCCAATATCAATAGGTACTACATTAGGGTAACTAGGAATGCCAATAAAAGTAAATTGTTTGTACCTTTTTGGATGCAATGAATTCCTTTGAAATTTGTCATCATCCTGGAAAGTGGCAACTTTGGATTTTGAAGATGTAGTATTTTCCAGACCAGTATAAGAATATTTATAAGATTGCAAGAAGTTAATATTTTTCTTCATCTCCAAGGTGGTAGCTTCAACTTCTACCTTCTCCAACATCTTTTCCATGGTTTCTTTTTCCCTTCTTGATATTTTAAGATCTATGTCTAGCTTATACATTTGTTCTGTTAGGACTTTATGAGTTTTTGTTTCATCAAATTCATTTCCAGTAACTTTCTATTTTCCTTTATCTCTAAAGGCTTGAGAACCAAAACCTTTGAGAGTGACTGGTGCCTCTTGGTCTCTACGAGACCTCTCAACATTTTTTGCCACTAGATGTCTTAAAGATCTTCTTCTAAATTTATCAACATCCTTTTGATCATTTTTTTTCTTTTTAAGATCTTCTCTCTTCTTTTGTTGAATAAGGGACAACTGCCTAATTAGGATCCTTTCTTCTTCAACAATCTCATCATAAGGACCTTCAAAATCCAAACTAATAATATCTGTTCCTTCTCTTTTAGTAGAAGTGGTAGTAATTGCATATGTTTCTAATCCTAGGTCAGGGGATTCTTCATACTCTGAGGTGTTCCCCTCATGACTAGATTGGTTTGTATCTTTTATCCTATTGTTGTTTTCCTCATTTCTTGGAGATAAGTCATCAATATTATTTTGGTTCTTCTTCTCTCTCCAAGACATTCTAGTCCTAGAAGTAGTTGGTATTCCAGTTTCCAACTCTACCTCAGGATTATCTCTCACTTTTGATCTAGTATTCATATTGAAAGCATGTGTATGAATAATGAAATTTACTTTAGCACTGATTACGCAGATTTATTTTGAGAGTCGCCACCCAACACAAGTTGGGAAATATATAACACAACCAAATATGAATACTATAAGAATGACCTTGATAGGAAAACTCAATTGTAAACTTAATTGGAATTTTAGAGCACTAGAGATATTCTGAATAAGAATTTTTAAGTCCCCAACAGAGTCACCAATTTGTTAGGGATTTTTCTTGTAGGTTCTTAAAATAGTGTGAATGCTTACTCTTTATATTTCCAATTTAAACTCATGCAAGAGAAAGTATAATGGATGAGGACTTAGTACCTCCTACTTTTAGATCCATAGGATCAGGCCAGTGTACCTTCAAATGATTACTAATTTTCAGTATCTATTATAGTGGATTAGATCTTTTACTGGATTGCTAACTATCTTTTACTGTATCAACAGATAAAAAACTATGCCGATGACTATAATAAATCTGATATAGAGCTTAATAAGCCAAAACATTAACTTAATAATAGTAAACAATAATGTAATAATGATTCTCATCCTTCTTCATTTTGTAGTTCTCTGAACTTAGGAGGGTTAACCTAGTGATTCTCTCTTGAAGGAATCAACAAACTGAATTGTATTCTCTGATACCATTGCTTAAACTTATATGTATTTATTACTGAAATGTAAATGATTGATTGTTTTTTGAATATTGGATGATGATTTAATTTTTTTCCAAACCCTAAATCAGTGCCTAATCCTTGGGCAAAGAGTCAATACCAGATGTAAATCTACAATAACTGATTAATCTAAATACATGCAATTTGGGTAGAATACCTTAAAAACTACCTTTCACTCGAATACCCCTGCTATCAGATCTTAATAATAATGCTTAGCTCTCTAGGATTACTTGTAAGAATTATTCCTTCCTTGAAAGAACTCACAAGCAACTGCAAAATTACCTTATAATTGGTATATCTAAAATGCCTTGCAAATCAAACATACAAGAGCTATAACAAAAATATCAAGAGACAACACAAGATATAGAAAAAAAATTGCAATATATTTTATTAATATTGGTACTGCTTCAAATACATTCAATAGACAATAAGCACAAAACTCAGACAAAATTGAGTAGTCTGGATTGCAATTATATTTCACTTCTCATCTCCTTTAAAAAATGATACAAATGTTGTATATATAGTCTAAACCATCTTGGAATCCTTAAAATTTAAGTATGCAACAAGCTTCGAATGGTTTAAGACCTAACCCTAAAAAAATAGGAATACAATCAAATTAGATCTTTGAAATATTTTTCTAGCTGGCACCTTTATCTGAATATGTTCTGGATAGCCTCCAATAGTTTTTGTGAGATTTAGTGACCACCATTACAGGCTAAAATATAATAATATTTTAGATGACTAACCTCCCTCTGCTCAAAGATTAGGTGCCAGGTGTCCTTCTATTCTTCATCTATGATGTCAAGGTCTTCTATCATAGGCTTCTTTGTCTTGGGATTTGTAAGAACATCCCATGCTGCTACATCTTCCTTTGCAGGCCAATTGCAACTTTAAATGCTTTCAAGTTGTGCCTTCTACCTCTCCCATCTAGCAATGCTTTTGACATTTGTTACAAATTTATTGAAATCTATCTTAGCCTTAAATGCTTCATCCAAGGTTTTATTAAACCTTTCCATAGCTAATTCCTTGGTGTCAGTGATAAATGCCTCTTTACTAGGTAGTAATGAATCAAATTCATTTCTCCAAATATCCACTACTTTGATCAGATTGTCCTTTGCTCTAATTGAAGGAACAAACTTATTATAATCAGACCCAAAAATATTCAATCTAAATTCTATCTGATTTTCCTTGCCCTTGAAAAAGGAGAAGGTTACCCCAATTTGTTCTATTTCATCTCCTACTTGTGTGACAATTTTTGGCAAGTATTCCCTAAGAGGCTGTAGAGATGCCAATCTTTTAAAGAAACTGGTCCTAACTGACTAAGTCCCAAAATAAGGGTTCAATATTGATACAAAATTGGTTACCTCTACTTGTAGGCCAGGCAACTTGTTGTAGGAAGTATGCACTAAATCAGCTTTATCTTTTAAAATATTAATTTTGTGCTACAAAATATTTAGAAAGGCTTCTAAAGACACATTATTCTTCTCTACATCTTCATGCTCTATTTCCTTCTACTCTGTTTCCACTAGGGCATCTGTAACTTGCTTTGGTTCAGCAGGGACAGGTTCAGGCATCTCTTGCAACTTCTGATTTAGATCTGCAATTATCTTCTCCATGGCATTGATTTTTATCAAACCCAGCTCTCTATCCTTTGCAATGAGGCTTATTTCATTAAATAACTTTTGATACCTATTGGACATTTGCACAAATTTTGCCTCATTAAGGTGAGCAAAGTGGGTTAAGGCCTATGAAATTTGTAGATCCCCTATATTATGGACAGACCAAATTATTTTATCTCATTCCATCTTATCTTGTACATTGATTAGTGATGGTTTTTGGTCTTTTGGATCTAAAGCCTACATAGCTAGGGTTTGAGATTTTGCATCATAACCACACCCTTTAATAATTTCTCCTACTTGTGTCTCTATTGAAAACTTGATGTCTGGTTGCCTTTTGATTTGATCAATGATGAAGGCTGAAGCTAGGTCCCATCCTTCCATAAGTAACATGCCACTAGACTTCACTAATTGTCTAGCCTCATCAGGGGTCATGTTCTTAGACTCTGGATCATATTCTTGGAGAGCCTGTAAGGCTTCAATTGTTATGACTTCTCCTCCTCATGATTTCAACTGTGCCCCAACTTGTTCTTGTTTGGCCCATATAAGAAAATCCTTGAATTCCTTGGTTTATATGAATTCATCATCCTTCAAGAATTCTTCTTCTTGCAATTCCCTTTCATCTTGACACAATAAGAGAGGCATCTCAACATTATCATCTCTATCTTCTCTTTTCTTTTTTCCTTCTCTTATGAACTTTCTTAATGGTAATCATAGGCACTTGTCCCTATGAATAGTGCACTTACTTTATCCTTTTTCTTCTTCTATGTCTTGACAACAGTAGGCTCCCCTATTTCCACCTTTTGTTTTTCTTTGGTGGTTCAACCACTACCTCAGCCTCACATCCTTGTGTTAAATAAATTATATTTTCATCATTCTGAGGTGGCTGATCCATTGGTGGTGGGTTGTGTATTGAGTAACTGCTACTTTATTCTGAGGATGATTATTTATTAGGACCTTTGTCCTTATCCTCAATTTGATCTTCCAGCTGATTATGCAGAGTCTCATAAGACTCAATCATATTTTCCAATCTTTGTAAATTGGGTATACCTGGGAAATAATGCCCAAATGGGATCCCTTTCTTCTTGAGTTGTTGCTCTAAATTCATCAGGTTTTCATATTTTGTTGTTCTTCTTGAAATCTCATCCTCTTCAAGGATGTTCCTGATTAGGTCCTCTTCCTCACATGGATGATGTTCTTTAGTTATTGGGATGGTTGGTGTTAAAAGTTTCTTGGTACCTCTTATGAAACCTTATGTATCAATGTACCTATACAAGGCTACATTCATTCTGTAGTGCCTTAACCATCCATTCACAACATCATAAGCCCTCTTACCAATTGTAAAATCAGAAGTTATAAACTACCTAGGTGTGAATGTCCCTTTCCTATGTGGGGCCAAATGCTCCCTATCTGTCAACATGAGCTGCCATAGGAACTCCATGATAGAAATCCTAGGTGGCACTCTATATGGAAAAATGTGTGGTGGTTGGGAGAAACCATATACTCTAATAAGAGTGAAATAATGATGATAATAGAAATCTCCCTAGTTGTGATCTCCATTCCACTTATCCACAAACTTGCAGGGCCTCAAAAGTTGTAATACTTTGATTGGAAGCCTAGTCATATTGACTCCTAAATTTCTCAATAAGGGATACACTACCCAGTTCTCAAAAGCACATAACTCATTCTCTCTAGATATGTAATTCCATACCCTTAACCAAAGTTGCACAGGGTTTGATTGACCATGATAAAATCTTTTAGGCATCTGATTGGGCAGGTCCATGATGTTAAAATTGTAGAACAAAATCAAATGCATGAGAAATGAATACTATAAGAATTTAGGGCTTCCCTCCTTCTTCTGATTATCTACAAATCCCTGGTGCATTTTATCATTTACATATTGAATGTAATCATAATCAGTACTGACATAGGGACTTTGTAAGTCCAGAATTATCATTAACATATCAGATGATACCCTCTCTCTTCCACTATCAACCCCTAAAAATCTACATAGGGCATATGAAATTTACTTCATATAGAATGCCAGGTCCTTGTAGAAGTAAGGTGCAGTATCACTAGGGATAGGTTATATATAATTTCTAGTTCCTCTTGGCACATGGGCTTGAATCAACGTAGCTACAATACTGACCTCCTTAGTATATCTAGGAGCTAAGGCTTTCAGGTTGATCTTTGTTGAGAAGGGGTTGTATATATTAAATTATTTCATGAACAATGCCCTATTAAGGGTTACTAGGATTGTGTCATCATCTTTCTTAATGGTCTTTGAAATAGCATCATACCTATTAGCTAGTTCCAACAACAAATCAACATCTACAAACACATCAGGAACTACTAGTTTTGCTAACCCTGACATCCAAGGGTTTGATATAAGCATAGGACCCTCACTAGTCCTATGGAAATATCTAAACAAATGATAGCCTAAATAATCAGGGGTTTTTGCATCTCTAATGTAAGAAAAATTATCACCAAGGTACTCTCCATTTACCTTCTTTCCCTGATTGGATCTTGGAAGGAGTTGTATGAACTCCTCTAAGTAATTCCTCTTTGCTTTAAAATCATCATCACCATCTCTAATATTCCCACTAGTTGAGGCAATGATAACTACTCTGTTCATCTTGTCTGTTCTAAATTGCAACTGATCAAATCCTTTGTCTTTGCTCTAAAGGTCTGAGTAACTCTGTTCTCTTGAAAATACTGACCACTTATGCAAATTTTGCTCTAAAAACTGAAACTCTTGGTGAAATTAAGTGAACAATGGTAATGCCTTCTTATTCAGATAAATCAATACTCAAAATCTTATTTCAAAATAATAGATTTTCAATTCAGTCACTTCTGTCATTACTTCTACGTGCTGTGATATCAATTTTTCTTTCTATCCATGGCTTTTAAAACTGACAAGTGATCAATTTTGAATGATTAATTTTTCAATTAAAACCTTATTATATTTGAAATAAGATTGAGATCTAATATGATTGGCCTATTTATCACACCTTGACAACTCTTTAAACATGCTTTCATAATCTCTGTGTTCTGATTGGCTGATGACTGTAAAACATGTTGTGGAAGAAAACCTCATACTTTACCTTGTTCTTACTTTGGTTTCCTTCAACAACTTTGCAACTGTGTGATCTCCTTGTCATTGAGAATTAGCTTTAACTCTGGTTCTTTTTTGAGACTTAACGATCACCACACAATCAACATCTTGATCAACGTTCATCTCTTAATCGTTGAAAGAAATCACTTAACTCATGTTCCTTTTGAGACTCTGTGACTAAGGCTTAAAATAACTCTTGCTTAAACCTTTAGTTCCTTTCAGAGACTACACAACTGTGTGAATTCAAATTTTCTATAAGATTTCACTAAACCTGAGCTTCTTTTGAGATTACATGACTATCGTAAGATCTTCTTTCAATCAGACGGTTTGCATGAAATCTCACAAACATTTTGTACTTTCTTCTTTTTATCTGAGACTTCATGACTACCCTTTTATCAACTTCTAATCCAATGGTTTGTGTGTTATCTCATTAGCTTTGTCTTTAGCTACAGTTTACTCTGAGACTTTATGACTTAATCTATCTCCAAGTCGTGGAAAGAATTTCTTAACCCCTCATTTTCTTTGAGACTTCATGACTAACTCAGATCTTTGAATGAATTAGACACATGTTCAAATCTAAATCACCATCGCTGAATCACCATCGCTTAATCGCTGAATTTTTTTTTGACTATTTTACTTTCATTAGTGAATTCACTCTATCCATTAGATCTCTCGTCTTTCACAGTTTAGATCTCCTCGCTGCAAACTTCACTTAAACTTTACTTAACTTTTATTGACCATAGTTCTTATTGAGACTCCACGACTAACTAAATCTCGTTATCGCTTAAAGATTTCTCTGACTCAAGGTTTATTTCAAGATTGAACGCCAACCATTAGATCTTTATTAAATCTGACGGTAATCACTTTATCTCACATCTTTTAACTTAACCCTTGGTTTCAAAAGAGATCTCACGACTGTATGCATTTAACTCATCTCTCAAACCTTGGTTCACTTGTGAGACACTGCGTTTGAATAAATTTGAAGTCACTTTAATATTATTTAACTGAAGAGTTTACTCCAAGACTTCACGAACACCACTACATTATCTCTCAGATCAATGACTATCACTTAATCTCATATCTTTTGACTTAACTCTTATTTCCTTTTGTGATTACGTGACTGCCTAAGAACTTAAACTCATTTTTAATTCTAATCTGCTTTGGAGACTGTGCGACTGAGTGATCTCAATGTTGCCAAAGGATTCTTTTAACTCTAGGTTTTGAAAGAGATTCTCCACACACCACAAGATCAAGATCTTCATTAATAGACTCTGTGAAATCTCCTTAACACTGGAAGCATATTCTTTTCTCTTTGCGATAATGCTACCAAAGTATTTTGCCAACTCTCTAAAGAAAATGGAATATTCTCAAGGCTTAAAGAGACTTCATGACTTAACTTATAAACATGAAGATAGGCACATGACTTCTGTGACTTGGTGTTTTTTGAAAAATTAACTGTGAAATAGAAATAATTTTGAAGAACTAGGGGTTCCACTTGAACATGCATGAAAACTGACCTAAGACTTTGGGTTTTACATACTTCTCTAATTTTAGGCTTGGAGACCATTATTTGCAGAAGGATTTTGATAGTATTGGACAAAATTTTGACATTTAAGGTAGGGAACTAGCATAGAACTCAAAATTTTTACTAGCAAGATTCAAAACTGGAAATGCAACCAACATGACTGATCAAACTGGTTAAAGATAGAACCGAGCATTTCTGCAGACATAACCGATAAAATAGAGGAAAGAGGATTACCGAGCAGAACAAGTATGAGATGAACTAAAGTGAAAAAATTGATCAGAGGTATTATGTACTTAGAATAGATCTTAATATCTACAAATCAGAGTTTTATTTGAATCATATCATTATTGTATTAGCTTAACCATTGTTACAGAAAAATCTCTTAACCGAGTGAGACAGTGAGTCCTTATTATAACATTCAGAGAATGTTGATTGTTTTCTTGTTGACCACATAGTGAATGCTTGGTCAAGAGAGAATTGTTATTTTTAAATCCTCTAACAAGGTCACATTTAATAGTGTGCATTGTAACCTTTAACAGGGTTGGATCTTCACCGAGCTCACATTAGAAGAGTGAAAATATTTTGGGTTACCGATCCCAGGTATTTTTAGCTTAACATGGTTTCCACGTTAAAAATCTGTGTCAATGTGTATGAATGTTGTGGATTTTTTATTTTACTTTACACTTTATTTTATTGACCTAGATCGATAATCACCGTATTAATTTACTGACACTCGGTAAACACTATTGATGACAGTTTAGTTTACTGAATAGATTTTTCACCGAGCTGAGTTTTATATGATTGAATTTGTTCTGGTATACATCTGGAGAAATTTGGGACTGTAGGATAATTTGTGAGGAAACTGATTCTAACTGATTCACCCCCCTCTTAGTTATTCAAACAATTGGTATCAGAGCTTATAATGCTTATCAGGGAGAAGAAATGCTTAAAAAAAAGTTTTAAAGGAGTTGAGTTAAAGATCACTAGATGTATAAGAGAGATGAACCTAAGATGAACAAAGATAACTTCCAGAAATGGAAAACTAGAATGAGATTATACCTATTAGGAATTGCAAGCAACATTGAATATTTTTTGGACAATGAATTCATTCTACTTGTTGGACCTTTGACAGTGAATCAGTTGAAAGAAAAACATGAACATAACCTTATCATGGTGGAGATTGCCTCTCCACTTACCGATTTTGAATTTGAAGATATCAAGACATGTGCAACTGCCAAGAAAACGTGGGATCAACTTATACTAGTTTATGGAGGAGATGCAAATGTACTAAGAGCCAAAGCTGAAAGTCTTCATGGAAAGTTTGATGACATGTGAATGAAGGAAGGAGAAAACATCACACAATACAGTAACTGAATTAAATAAGTTGTGAATGCTATTCGAGGATCCGGTGGAACCATTGATGAAGACAAAATTGTGAATAAGATTCTTAGAACTCTATTTCCTATATATTCTATAAGAGTCTCTGCAATTCATGAAATGAGAGTAGCTCCTAGAAATAACATTACTGTTGATAGTCTTGTTGGAAGATTGATTTATTTTGAGCTGAATAAATTTGACAATAATATTGTACTATCTATGGAATCCACATTTATGTCTACTTTGAAAATTGACAAATTTAGTAGAAAACACATAATCAGAAATAATAGTGACAGTGATAGTGATGACAAGGAACTTGATGAACTTGAAGCTTTAATAGTTAGAAGATTACATAGAGGTAAAGGAAGATATAAAGGTAAACTACCTTTGATATGCTTTAACTATAAAGAGATTGGCCATTTTTCTGCAAGATGCCCTAACAAAAAGAATGATGATAGAAATGATAGATCTAATGACAGAAAGGATGACTAAGACTTCAGACGCAACTGAAAATATGACATAAGAGATAACCAAGATTACAAAGATAAAGGTAAGAAAGCCTATTACATTGCTGAAGATAAAGTTAATGACAGTAACTCTGATAGTGATGAAGATATTGAGACATTATTTGTAGCATTGAAAGATGATTCAAATGAGGACAAAATGTATGTAGAGACAACACTTATCTCTAAAGTTAGAAAACATGATGTTTGGGTTATGTATAGTGGCTATACACATCACATGACTGGTGATAAAGGAAAATTTTAATTTCTTGAACATTATGATGGAGGATCAGTAATAACAGGAAATGATACACCCTGTTAAGTGAAAGGAAAAGGTACTATTATGCTGAACAATCAAATCAAATGTGAAAATTATTTTTGGGTAAAAGGACTTAACTACAATCTATTGAGTGTTTAACAGTTGAATAACACAAGTCACTGAGTTGCATTTGAGAATAGAAAAGCAAGAATCTATGATGGAAAAGGAAAATTGATCAGTACTGGTGAATAAGCTAAAGGTATTCTATTCTATCTTAACACAGCTGAAACTACTTATTTATTGGAAAATAATGAAGATATATGGCTATGGAATAAAATAATTTGTCATGAAAATTTTGAAAACATGGTTAAGATTAGTAGAAAAAGAAAAGTTAGAGGTTTACTGAGCTTATCTAAACTAGACCATGTAATGTGCAAAAATTGTCAAATGGGAAAGATGTCAAAATGTAGTTTCAAGAGCAAGAATTTTTCATCTAATGACATTTTGGAGTTAGTTCATATAGACCTATGTGGACCAATGAGAACATAGAGCTATTATGGAGACATATATTTTATTTTATTTGTTGATTACTACTCTAGGATGATGACTGTCATGTTCCTAAAAGAAAAATCTGAAGCATTTAAGATGTTTAAGTGGTATAAAGCTAAAGTGGAAAAAAAAATTGATAAAGATTTGAAGTATTTGAGATATGATAGAGGAGGTGAATTTATTTCTGATGAGTTCACTAAGTTTTGTAATGAGTATGGAATCAAAAGATAGGTTTCTGCACCAAGGACACCACAATAGAATGAGATTGCTGAAAGAAGGAACATATCAATTGTTGATTGTGCTAGGACATTGATGATTGAGAAAGGAGTTTCACAAATGTACTGGAGAGAAGCAGTCAACATAGTAGTTTACACACTGAGCCAAGCATAATTGAAGAAAGATTCAAACAAAACACCTTATGCGCTATGGTATGGGTATACTCCAAATGCAAGTTATTTTAGAATATTTGGTAGTAGGTGTTATATTTTAAAAGATGATCGAAATGGAAAATTTGATTCAAAAAGTGATGAAGGAATATTTCTTGGATATTCTACTAAGAGTAAAGCTTACAAATATTTGAACAAGACAACTAACAAAACCATTGAGAGTGCAAATATGAAAGTTGATGAATTTGATGAGGTAAATGATAAGGAAAACATGAGAGAACCTAAAGATTACAGTAAATTTGTTTACTAGGATGAACTTGATACTATACCGATGCAGATGCCTAGCATTACCTGGAAACATGGTAATGTTACTGGGAAAAAAATTAATGTCACTGGGCAACATGTAGCACAGAGTGAGAATCATGAAAATGCTAAAACAAAAGATCATGAACCAAAATACAATGTAGATATAGAAGAAGATAATGAAGGACCAAGAACTGAACCTGTACTTGCTATATATGTAAGAAGACACCATCCATGGGATAAGATCATTGGAGATAAAAGAGAAATCATATTAACAAGAAGTATATTCAGAGGCACTACTTGTTTAATTTGTGAATTTGAGCCTAGGAATGTTAGAGATGCATTATAAAATGAAGAATGGTTTAATGCCATGAATGAGGAAATTTAGCAGATACAAAAAAATAAGACATGGACATTAGTACTGAGATCGAGTGATAAAAATATCATTCACACCAAATGGATTTAAAAAATAAATTTGAATGAAGATGGGAATGTAATAAAAAATAAAGCAAGATTGGTTTGCAAAGGGTATGCACAAGAAGAAGGAATAGACTATGGAGAAAATTTTACACTAATTGATAGAATTGAAGGAGTAAGAATACTAATTGCATATGTTGCATATAAAGGATTCAAGGTATATCAAATGGATGTGAAGTCTACATTTTTGAATGGAAAATAGAAGAGGAGGTATACATTGAACAAACTGAGGGATTTGTTGATCCTGATTAGACACACATGGTATGTAAGTTACACAAAGCTTTATATGGACTGAAGCAAGCACCAAGAGCATGATATGAAAGATTTCATTCATATCTTATAAGTATTGGATTTATTAGAACCAGTGACAACAAAAATTTGTAATTAAAAGGAGAAAATGATGATAAGACACATATTTCTGAAATATTTGTTGATGATATTATATTTGGAGGTAATGATAACTTATGCACTTCATTTGTTGATGAAATGAGGAAAGAATTTGAGATGTCAATGTTTGGTTAGATCAAATTTTTTCTAGGATTGAAAATTTTACAACCTACAGGAATCTATATTACTCAATCAAAATACATCAAGGAAGTAATAAAGACATTCAAAATGGAAGAATCAAAACTAGTCGAAACACCTATGGTGACAGGATGCAAACTGATAAAAGAAGACAAGACACCTAAGGTAAATCAAACCTTGTACAAATCTATGATTGGTAAATTGATGTATGTTTTTCACACAAGACATGACATAACACATGCAGTTGGAATAGTTGCAAGATATTTTGCTAACCCCAGGGAATCACATGTGACTGCTCTAAAAAGAATTTTGAGATATTTGAAGAATACTGAGGATTATGGACTATGGTATAAAAGAGAAGGAAAATTTGAATTGAAAGTCTATACTGACGTTGATTGGGCTGGGAATATAGATGATAGAAAAAGTACTACTAGTGGAGCATTCTTTATTGGAGAAAGACTATTTACTTGGACTAGAAAGAAGCAAGGATACATATCTCAGTCAACTACAGAAGCAAAGCATGTTGTTGCTGCTGCAAATTATTCAAACATAGCATGGATAAAACAATTACTGAAAGGAATGAATGAAGAGATCACCAAACTAGTGATGATTTATTGTGATAATAAAAGTGCTATAAATATTTCAAAGAATCATGTGATGCATGCAAAGACAAAGCACATATCTATAAATTATCACTACTTGAGGGAACAAGTACAAGACAAATAAGTAATACTGGAATATGTACAATCAAAAGAACAACTTGTAGACATATTCACAAAATCATTATCAAAGGATACATTTGAGTACTTAAGAGGTAGAATAGAAGTTCGTCCCTTGTCTATTGATAACTAAGTAGATTAGGAGGTTGCATCAACCTACATGAAATCAAAATATCAATCATGTTGATGCAAAGATGAACTGGACCAACATAGAGATAATAATACACTGAAAGGTACCTACTGTACCAAAAATTAGAGATATTTTATTTGGCTACTGAAGAGATGCATATTTTTATTTTTGGAATTGTTTTCAAAGGGAGATATATATCAATAAAATAATAGGGAGAGATATATCCACTCAAGGGAGAAAAGAGAAAGGGAGAGCGAAGACATGTCTAATCTATAGAGAGATTCAAGAGCTGAAAAGTCAAAACTGCAGAGAGAGTATGCACAGTAAGTATTTTGTTTATACTTACACATATTAAATTCAAGCTAGGGAGAGCTACAAAATTGTTGTAGTTGTAGAACAAAATTTTGGTATTTATTTTTTGTATGGCATTTTATACTGCATATTTCATATTTTGTTACCATCAATGCCAAAGGGAGAGATTGTTGAACTACAACTGAATATATGTTTGAAGTCATTTGTTAATATTCAACTGAGTTGCAGAAGTGATGATAAACATTATCAGTTAATGTGTTATCATTGATGTCAACTTATTTGAGTGTTATTATGGTAGAAAAAATTTGTTGTATTGAAGGTCTGGAATAAACAATGTTTATATGGTCGATAAAATGAAGAGTTCTGTATACACTAAGAGATAGTGCAAACCGAGTAAAACACAATGTATACCAAACAATAGTGTTAACCAAGCAAGGGATTACCGACACAAAATGGTTAATACTAAGGCTGAGTAATTAATTCTAATTAAGGCCGACTTGGATGCTGATATGGCAATTGATGATTTTGAGGTAAAAGATAAAGTTTTTTATTTGATCAAACGGTTATGAAAATTCAAGGAAGATCAGATGACAAAGATTGAAACATGTTTTTAACAAAACTATTAAGGAAGGATCAAGTGGGAAAATGAACAATGGAGATTAAGCGGCAAGATCTGAAGGATGAAAATTAAATGATACATGATGTCTATATAAGATACAAGAGATTCATTTCTAAATCGTGTGTGTTGACAGATGCTGAAGCATACATGCAAATTTGATGCATGACTAATCAAACTGGTTAAAGATAGAACTGAGCATTTTTGCAGACATAATCGAGCAAATATAGGAAAGAGGATTACCGAGAAGAACAAGTATGGGATGAACTAAAGTGAATAAATTGATCAGAAGTATTATTTACTTAGAATAGATCTGAATATCTGAAAATCAGATTTGTATTTGAATCAAATCATTACTATGTTAGTTTAGCCATTATTATAGAAAAATATATTAACCGAGTGGGACAGTGAGTCCTTGTTATAACATTCTGAGAATGTTGATTTTTTTCTTGTTGACACCATAGTGAATGCCTATTCAAGAGAGAAATATTAGTTTTAAATCCTCTAACAATGTCACATTTAACATTGTGCATTGTAACCTTTAACAGGGTTGGCTCTTCACTGAGATCACTTCAGAAGAGTAAAAATATTTTGGGTTACCGGTCCCAGGTGTTTTTTTCCCTTAATAGGGTTTCCATGTTAAAAATCTACGTGTCAATGTGTATGAATGTTGTGGATTGTTATTTTACTTTACACTTTATGTTATTGACCTAGATCGGTAATCACAACATTAATTTACTGACACTCGATAAACACTATTGATGAAAGTTTAGTTTACTGAATACAATTTTCACTAAGCTAAGTTTTATATGATTGAATTTGTTTTGGTATACATCTAGAGAAATTTGGGACTGTATGATAATTAGTGAGGAAACTGATTCTAACTGATTCACCCCCCCTCTTAGTTATTCTAACAGAATTATTCTTACAACTTCAATTCGAGAAACAAGAGAAAAAGTCTCCTCAAAATCAATTGCTTCCATCTGAGAATAACCTTTCCAAACAAGTCTAGCCTTATTCTGAACCAGTTCACCAATTTCATTCAATTTATTTCTCAAAACTTATTTAGTACCTATCACATTCTTGTCCTTAGGTATGGGAAATAAAATCCATCTCTTGTTCTTTTCAATCTGATCTAATTCTTCTTCCATAGATTTCACCCAATGTTCATCTTTGCATGCTACACTTACATGTTTAGGTTCAATATTTGAAATAAAAAAAATATCATCTTATTTTCTAACATATCTTCCCCTAGTTTGAACACCTTTATTTTTATCACCAATTATCTAATTTTAGAATAATTCACTCTCACATACCTTGGAGTCTTAATATTTGCATGTATTTCATATTCTTTTGTTTCTGCTTCTTCATCATCAATATTGACTTATTCATCCTGATTCCCTACAACAATATGAATCTAATTCTGAGTTTGTTATCCCTAATTTGTAGTGTCATCCTGATCATTTGACTCATATATACAAGATCTAACTTGTCTCTGATTACTTTCATCCAATTTGACATTAAAACTCTCAACTATCTTTATCAAACTATTATTGTAACATTTTTATTGTTTTCTCTTTGGAGAATATCCAAGAAAGATACCTTCATCATATCTAGGATCAATTTCCCTAAGACTTCATCTCTTTTGATATAACATTTTCTTCTAAAGATTCTAAAATATTTACCATTAGGAACACAACCATACCATAGCTCAAAAGGAGTCTTACTAGTGCCATTCTTGATTTGTACCCATTTTAATATATAAAATACAATGCTCATATATTCTCTCCAATAAACATGTAGGACATTTCCTTCAATCATCATTGTTCTATCAGTGTTTATAATAGTTCCATTTCTTCTCTCCGCAATACCATTCTACAGTGGGGTCCACGGTGAAGACATCTATCTCTTTATCCCATTTTATTTTGAAAATGTATTAAACTCACTTGATGTGAGTTCACCACCTCTACCATATCTTAGACATTTCAACTTCAAACCTATCTCTATCTCAACCATACCCTTAAAGATCTTGAAGTTTTCAAAATATTCATATTTCTCCTTTAGAAAAGTAACCCACATCATTGTTGAATAGTAATCAATGAATTATATGAAATATCTATGTGCATAATAAATTCTAGTTCTAGTAGGACCACATAAATCATTATGCACAAGATCTAACAATCCATTTGAAAAATAAGTTTTTTCTCTTGAAAGTAGATCTAGATAGCTTACCTAAATGACATTCTTACACATTGCATTAGTATGCTTCAAAAATTTAGGTAGATCTCTCACTAATCTAGTAGCACTTATCTTCATAATATTATCAAAATTCACATGAGACATCCTCTTATGCCATAAAAAACTATCATCAAATCATGCTGTCAAACATATATTCTCAACACTATTTAAATGAAAGACATTACCTTTAGTTTTTGTACCTAATGCAATATCAACACCTAAACTTCCCAAGATTCTAAAATTTCCATTCTTGAATTGAAATAATAAATTTATCAACTAGCTATCCAACCCTCAAAAAATTATGCTTTAGATCTTCAACATATAAAAAATCATCTGTATTGTTCTTACCATCAAGAGTAATGGAACCTCTGCCATGAATCAGAAAAGGAGTTTCATAAACAAATCTCACAACACCACCATCAAACCTTTCCAACTTCACAAACTTGTTCTTATTGTTGAGATTGCTGATACGCAATGCAACCAAGATCACCTGCATGCAAGACCATTACAAAGAAGAAGAAGACAGAAAGAGGATAGAAGTAATCAGACAGCTATGGCGGCCAAAATGAAAGAGGAGACATCATGTTGAAAAGAATNATTCTATATTATCAACAATACTGAATAAACTCCTTATGAAATACAAAGAAGACAATCCTTATAAAGGATGTCGAAACCCTAAACGGGCAGCTGCTAGGAAATAGAAACTTTCCTAAAACTAACTGAAACTGCCTAAGTGAAACTTAAGCACTA
>MU228157.1:1170558-1229062 GCA_018584345.1 Thuja plicata | reverse complement strand
AATCCTATGTAGTTTTTGACTCTTCTTTGTCCATCAAGAAAATCATCCATCCTTTTGTTGCTATCCTCAGCCTTTTTGATCAATTCGTTGTGTTGATTTTGGACTTTGATTTCATGCTTCAATTTTTTGTTTTCTTCTCTTAGCTCACCAATGATCTGTATTCTTTCAATGAGTTCTATATTTAATCTATTTTCTTCTTGAATCATAAGAATAATCTGGTTGGTGACCTCATGATGATGCTCAGTGAGTCTTAGAATCTTTGATTCTTTCTCTTATAGTTTCTCTATAATTTTCCTCCTATCATCAATGGCTAGTTTTATTTCATTTTCAGCTTTCTTGCATCATTCATGACATCAATCATTTTCACCATTTGAGTCTCTTGACCAATTTGCAACATCTTGATTTGATCTATCAGATGTAGATTGATCTCTTGTAGAATTTTAATTTCTTCAACTAATGCGTCTGAAGCTTTGCTCATTGATGATTCCGCTGTTTCAAAGTAATCTATTATATCCAATTATTTTTTGTCTTTCTCATTCAACCTTATTTCCATTATCTTTCTTTCATCAAGAAGTTTTCTCAACTTTATTCTCGCCTCCTTGTACTGCTCATAGTTTATTTGCATTTTTAACTGCTCATTCTCAATAGTCATTCTAAACTTGTCCATTGCTCCAATATTTTCTCTCAAGTCTTTAAGCTTTTCCAGAGAGAGACTCAGCTCTGATACCAATTGTTGGAATTATATTGAGATGATGTACTGAGAGGGGAGGGGTAAATCAGTACCTCTAAAACTTTTCTTGGATAGCCCATTAACTCTTAATCATCAGTTTGTAAATTATCTTATCTAACTATTTATCTTTCTTTATGTATATGCAATCATATCATAAATTCTTTAGTATGTAACCATAACAGAAATATTCATGAAAATAGATAACACATGACACAAGATATGATATCGCAGAAAATTCCTGTTAGGAAGTAAAAAATGTGGTGGGGATTGTTACCCACAAGACTTCACTATCTGTAGATAAGAAGGGGCTGATTAAGGCTTACAATTGGTCACTTCTGATGACCTACCTTGTTAGGATTATTACAGTGGAGACCTGTTAAGATCTACTTCGTTTGAAGCTTTAGCAACACTATTAAGTGTGCACTATGTTAAGAGATTTGTAAAGAACTGTTAAGTCCACCTTCTACAAAAGGATTTTAGATGTGATGCACTTTTTAGAATGCAACTACATAAGTCTTTGATCTGATGATGTATGTAATCTTCAATTGCTGATAACCGATCCAATTAAGCTTCATACATATAAGTAATCATCCTTCCATGATTGAATAATACCTTTATCTGCTTGTTGGTAACCTCTATGTGTTCTTGACAACTGATGTGTTATATTTATGACCTTTGCATGAATTTTGCCTTCTGCTCCTTAGATTCTCTTCATGACTATCAACAACAATGAATTCATTACTCACAATTGAGTTTGAACATCTATTTATACTAGTTTAGGCTCAATTCTTGATTCATGCATCGCAAGTTAACTCTAGATCCAAGGTTTACAACTTGACCTTGATCTTTAGTTAGATATGTTTTAGATCCATTATGATACTTTAAAACATTTACATAAAGCTTGCTTGACCCTCAAGTTATGATTTAAAACAAATTAAAACTCTATAACTAGAATTATATTGCTTTATCCGTCGTGTAAAAATCAAATCCACAATTTTTGGGTTCTCTAACTGACTTTTGGTTCTGATGGTCAGTTTTCTTGGTCGTCAATGTTCCTTTCTTGAACTTGTCATCAGGTATGCCTTTTCTATTCCTGTCAAGTTTGTTCTAAAAACTGTCACCGGTGATGCTTGTAGTCACCGGTGATCTCTGTCAATGTTTTTCACTAAGTGTACTAATGGCAAAATAATGTCATCATGTTCTTATTGGTAGCCTTTAATGTAGTTCTTCATAAATGAATTCTTCTTTATCTATCCTTCTACATGAAAACCTTTGTCTGATGCATAGATGTCCTTGTGCGTCTACAATCATCATCTTCTTGATTGATTATACATCTATATATACAATGTTCTAACCTAATTAGGTTTCACGCTTTTCTTGAATAACTCTAAGATCAAAGGTTTACAACTTGATCTTGATCTCATAGTTTGCATGAATATTGTTGTGGGTCCACAACACACACCCCATTTTGGCCACTTGGCCTAAGGGGGACCCCCCTTTTGTATATAATATTTTGTAGTTTTGGCAGTTTTTCTGGTCCAAATTTGTAGTTTGGATCATCATAAGAGTGGTGGCTTAGAGTAGTTTCTCATTTTCAATAACATGCTGCTATAAAATGCATTTGCATATAGGACACAAAGATGTCAAATCCTCAACCAGTGAAAGAATGTTGAAAAAGACAACAACTCTGCCAATGAAGTACCATTTCAAAGGATACCACATCCCCACTAAGGTGGGCAATTTACATAGTGAGATCACCGACATAGACATAGGTCATGACTCTATTCCATAGGAAACATCATTCAAACACCTCAAAGGAATTATTTCTACATGTGAACATAGACAAATATTTGCAAAAAATTTTCCAATTCAGAGAAAATATGAAGAAAATCATGAATGGTATTGGAGAAGTTCATAAGTTTGAAGCATGTCTTTCCAGGTTTAGGGAGAGGCAACATGGAAAGATGAATTTATGAATTTTCTCAGTTTTGATGAAGTCCAAGAATTTGTAAAGAGATTTTGCAAAGCTCACCCCAGGATCCTACCAAAAATTCATTTCAGACTTAGCCATTTTTCAAGTCATGAGGTTTTATGCTGGTTTTTCGCACTTTCGCAGTTCGGAATTTCGCTGGATTTTCATAGTCTGAAAGTCTGAAGTTCTGGATTCTTTTTTGCTAGACTTTTGCTATCCGAAAGTCTGAAGTGCTAAATTTTTTGGAGTTTCCAACTTGCTAGATTTTTCACAATCTAAAAGTCTGAAGTGCTAGATTTTTTGGAGTTTCAGACTTGCTGGAATTTTCACTGTCTGAAAGTCCAGAGTGCTGGATTTTTGGAGTTTCAGATTTGCTGGATTTTTCACAGTCTGAACTTGCTAGATTTTTTGTAGTCCAGAATTGCTAGATTTTTCAGAGTTTTGGACTCTACTAGAATTTTCTAAGTTTTGGACTTTGATAACCTTTTCAGACTTTGAAAGTCTAAAATTTTTGGAGTCATAAGGATCCATAGCCATTTTTCCAAAGGCAAGTCTTTTAGCCTTTCAAACCCTTTGGCCTATGATTTTTTTTGGCCCTTTCAACCCTCTAGACATTTCAGCCTTTTGGCATTTTCGGCCTTTTGGCCTCCGAAAGCACAGAAACTTTGACTCCTCCAATTTTTGATTCCAAAAATTAGAAAATTCTGACACTTGGAGATTTTTGGAGGAGAGGTCGGGGTCTGAAATTCTGGGTGTTTCCAGTGAGATCAATTTTTTGCATGGAGTTTGAACTCTAGATCAGATGGGTGCCCAACTGGAGTTTGTTTTTGAAATAATAAGGGTCTCCTATCAGTTCCCACCACAGAGAGAACCCCATATGAAGATTCCAAGGGAGAACTCCAAGATCAAGAAGCAGACTTCAGTTGCATGCAGAGAAACCCTTTCTTCTTTCTCTCTCTTTTATTGGTGAGTTTGATCCTTCTTGAATGGACAAACTGATTGTAAATGGATTAAGAATCCATGCAAGTTTTTTAGCATCAGTTAGCAATAGTTTTCTTTTAGCAAAGTTTTAGTTTTAGTTTATTTTCATTAATTTAGACTCTCTAATGCCCTAATTTCAGCATTCAAAGTTTGTAGATCAAAACTCTATACATTGTAATCAAAAGCAATGTATTAGGGTCAAATTATGGATGCAATAAAGATCTAAATTAGGTTCTTCATTCATGGTGTGTAAATTTCTGCCATCTATGCAAATTGGTAAATGTGTGTATGCATTATTCATCATTTTCAAAGAGCCTTGTGTTTTGTTGTGTTTCGAATTCGCGTTTACCTTAGTTGGAGTTTGTTTTTGTCTATCTACTTTGCTGTGATGAATGTGTGGAAGGGATCATCTATTAGGCTTAACGATAAATCCATCTCGTGGGTGCGCACATCTTGGTGGCTTCACAATTTGATAGATTTTGAATATATTGCATGAGTGAATTCATCTTCTCTCCAAATGCTTGCATCCATTGGGTATAGAATTGCAACTTTTTCTGATTTATACCTCTTGGGTTTGTTCCAAATCTCCCCACCATTCAATTCGCAAGGAAGGGTTTACAGTAGTTTATGTCGGTAGGATTCCATTTTAGTAATTTTCTTTCTTTCTTGTTACCTTTCTCATTTAAAGTTTGTCTCAATCTAAAGTAATCACTTTGAAAATATAAAAATTGCATTTTTATTTCAAACACCAATCTTGTTAAAATAGAAAACCCCAAAAATAGTACTAAAGATTATTTTGCAGTTTGATGTCTTGAACGTACTAGCAAAGACCTCCTCATGAAAATTCACATTTATCTTCAACTAAGTAACCATGTAGGTTGTGACCCGACCCCAGAGAACCTTGGGAATAATTCTGTTATTCTTTCAAGAGAGGAAATCAAATCTCGAGATCCTATCAAGTTGGCTTGTGTAAAAATAATGCTCGACAAAAGTGGCACTAGAAGGAGGGCCGAATTAAGACTCATTCAAAAAAAAACTTAGAAATTGAAGCATTGGTGGTATGCAAACCCTCCATCGTCACATTAACAAAAGTGGCACTAGAAGAAGGGCTGAATTAAGACTCATTCTAAAAACAACTTAGAAATCAAAGCATTGGTGGTATGCAAACCCTCCATTGTCACATCAATAGAAGCAGCGCTAGAAGGAGAGCCGAATTAAGACTCATTCTAAAAAAAACTTAGAAATCAAAGCATTGGTGGTAGGAAAACCCTCCATCATCACACCAACAAAAGTGGTGCTAAAAGGAGGGCCTCAAGACTCAAAAGTTGGATAACATTGGATGTTTTTCTCCAGAACAGTTTGAGTGAGTGCTTAGATCATCTCTAAAAAGAGGTGAGTTCATTGAACTCACTCATCACTACAAAGCTCACAACGAAAAGGAAAGTCAAGAGAGAACCCCTCTCACCATCACACTAAGCCAAAAAATCCACTTGGATAGAAATCACACATCTCTATCCTGACCATCCTCACAACAACAAACCAAAATTAGAACTTACAAAATCAGATAATTGGTGGTATGCAAACCCTCCATCATCACGCCAACAGAAGTGGCGCTAGAAGGATGAGCATAAAATGATTTCATGGTTACATGCACACTTGAAGGGGTTGGATATTGAGGACATCCAACTTCAATGGGTAGTCCTTTGTGTATAATAGGGGGTCTCCATGAGATTCCTTTACATGCATGTAATAGGCTTCCTTTGTTCTTCCCCAATAATGAATAAAATGCTACAAAACATGCGAGGGTTTGCAAGGATCTAATGCTTTTTCTTAAAATTGAACATGAAGATGTTGTCTAAAATATATTTATAAAGACATTTCAAGGTGTAGCACTTGAATGGTATGTGAGACTTTCATCAAATTCTATTTTCTCATGGGTTGAATTAAAGGATTTATTCTTAATTCAATTTGATCCCAATGTGAGTGGACACAATTCTATATTTTATTTTTCTACTGTAAGAAGGATGCCTCAAGAGTCTATTTTCCAACTTAATCATCGATTCCTTCTCATGTATCGAAGGCTCCAAGATTTGAAATGGATAGTGCATGATTTGAAGTTAAAAGAACATTATTTATGGTGTTTAGATGTCTCATTTTCAAGCACAATTAGATCTTTGGGTGAGATTACTACCTTACATGATAAATTCAACAAGGCTCTTTTCTTGGCATGATGTGGATGGGATGATACAAAAGGTACGAGTGGTCCAGATAGAAGTTTCAATATGCAATTGATTGAATGTTTCCAACCATTATAGCACTATGTCAATCCAGTCAACATACCATATCAGCTGCAATCACCTTGTTCAACCGATTACAACTTGCCTGATATCCAAATGATGCAATCATCCAATAAAAATAATTAGGTCAATCACTTTCAAGATTAGAGTTGGATTCAAAATGCCCATACTAAAACCTTGGATGCAAGAATTTTACCTCCCGATGATACTGATTCATCTATAATGTCATATTCTTATTATAATCCAACACTTAATACATCAAGTCATGATGATACTTCAAATAGAGATCTTGATAGCGAGTCATATGAGCATGATAAGTGGTGCAACAATGAAGATGAAATGGGCCTAAAAGTTTGCAGAAATCAAGAACTCAGGTTACCAAATGATTTTTCCACAAAAAATCATTAATGAGGTGTCAAGACATGACAAACAAACCCAAGAGGATGAGACATATTCAATGCTGCCCCAAAATTATGGTCATGAACAATCAACAAGTGAGAAATATTTTACATCTTCAAAAGGTAATTTTGATGACTCTATTGAGGTTGACAAAGGTTCAAGAACTAAATATGAAGATACTCATAATCTATGTTGAGTGGATATTCTATTTGAGCAAAGTAGACTAAATGAGAGTTTGCGAGAATTGGGTATTCCTATGTCATTATCAAATTTTGCATGGATGGAAGAATGTAGGATACACCTCACAAATAAAAATTGTGAGGTGGATTGCATTGTTTTCCTTGGGAAGATGGACTTCTATTTGAAAGGAAAGATGACTATTGAAGAGGTATTAAGTCCTATAGTGGATCATTGGGATAGTGAATCAAGGAAGGAGGAAGATGAATGTGATCAAACCCATGAGACTTTGGAAGATATTTGCTTTCCTGATGAGGAAGTTAAAGTGATCAGTATACAAGAGGACCATGGTGAGAAAATTCAAAATGATACAGAGGGTGAAATTATAGATACATTCATAAAAATTTTCATGACAAGTGAAAGTGAAGATGTATCTTCTTATAAAATCATGAGTGATGATGCACTTTATTCTCTGAATGAAAATCATGATGAAACCCAAATAGAGGAGATAAAAGAGGTTCAAAAGGATGATCAAAGGGTTGTCCTAGGGTCTACAACACTCACACATGGCCAACAACGTGGAATGAGGGACTTCCCAATCGACAAACAAGATGATTCTCTATCTCTATCATCAGATGAGGTAGATAAAGTGCTTGATCTGGTATCTTGTTTGAGTAAAGAAATGTCCATTTGTGAGTATTCCATGCATGCATCAGACCTTGCAGTAGCCAATTCATGTAGGGTTCATCCATTTCATCTACATCTAGAAGAAAGTTGTCTTAACCTCATGCTAGCTTGGGAGATTGCCTTAGAAGGTAAGAATAATTTTGAACATGTTTCTTTAAAGCTTGAGAGCAGAAATTATTTTATTAATGATACTAATGATTCTTACAATTCAAATGTCATGTTTATGGTTGAAGTTGTTAGTCCTAATGAGGTTAAATGTGATGATTCATTATTTAGGCCTAATGATGTTTATAGCAAGGATCATAGTCTTGATGCTTTTCCTTTTGAACCTTATTGTAATGACAGGTATAATACATCACCAATGCCTATGTCTTCTTATGGTGTGTATGTACTTGAGGAGGATGGAGTAGTGTACCCTGAGTTAAGACCTCCAGAAGAATAAATCATGTTGTGTGAGTATACTCCCATGATTGGGAACTCACTAAATCAGGTTGTATCTTTCCATTATCCCTTTCAGTTTGATAATTTCCAATTTGAATATGGTGCTAAGGGTGAAAAAACTTGTTTGTGAATTAACCATGATCATGGAGAGTTGCCAAAACTTCTGATTTCGCATAATTTGTACCCAAAATTTGAACAAAACTTGTCTAAATTTTATTTTTCTGAGTATAAAGATGAGTTTACTTTCCTTAGAAATATACAGGGTGCATTATTGCTACTGCATGGAAAGAAAAATCAATTACTAAGAAACTCATATACTTTTTGTTCTAAGTTTTTGTATTTAACTTAAATTTAGTTTTGTTTAGGTAGGTGTATGTCTTGGTTTTGTTTTGTTCTTTTTTTTTTAGTTTTTTTGCCTTTGTTTGTTGTGTCAAGGGAGTCAGTGTGTTTTGTCAAGGCTGTTGCTGACAAGTGGGCCATCCCAACTAGTCCTCGATGAGAGGCAGAGGTATTTCTTATTCAAAATTTCTAAAGAGATGTATCTTGCAACAAGCTGTACTCGGGGATCAGAAATGGGGATACCTTTTTCAGGAAACCAAGGTGATGTTCAATGTTGATCATCCTAAATCATGAGATATACATTAAAATATGACATTAGCAATGTTGGTTTCTTGGGCGGTTGTTAGTTAGAGCCAACACCAACATGTTGACGTGGGTACCCAACAGTCCCAGAACCCTTCTCCATCTGCAACCTAACTAAAAAAAAAGTAAGGAAAGAGAGGACAAAAGGGAGAAGAATGTGAAAGAAAAATGAATCATTCAAAGCAATGGTTGCTATGGTGATTAGAATCTTATACCAAGGTAGCAAAATCTAAGCGCTACATGGGTTTATCAAAGGCAATAAAATGAAGGCATTCAAGAAGTAGCATACTCAAAGCACTAGTGGCCCAAACCGGTCACCAATCAAGAAAGAAGAAATAATTCCAAAGAGAGAATCCTCCAAATACCTCTACTTCAAATATTGTCAGAAGGCAGAGAAGGGTGACTCTAGCAATCTCTATCGGGGCTATGGACGCCTGACTGGCAACAAAACTCTTCATGAGAAGCCCTTGTCAACATTATGAAGGTTGGTTTTGGCTGATATTCATTTAATTTATCTTCGTCAAAATGTTAAAGGAATGAAGACACAAGTGCACACATAGGAAGAAACAACAAAGGACTTCAATTTTGAGAGTTGGTGAAGGAATATTTCCATGAGGAGTACTTGGGTTTAGTTTATTGCAAGACGAGTTTCCAGAAGTTGTTTGCTGATAAAGAAATGCCTCGGTCATTTGTCCTTTTGTCTGGGCTATTTGTTGTGGGTCCACAACACACGCCCCATTTTGGCCACTTGGCCTAATGTGGACCCCCATTTTATATATAATATTTTGTAGTTTTGGTAATTTTTCTGGTCCAAATTTGTAATTTGGATCGTCGTAAGAGTGGTGGCTTAGAGTAGTTTCTTGCTTTCAATAACATGCTACTAAAAAATGCATTTGCATACATGATACAAAGCTGTCAAATCCTCAACCAATGAAAAGAATACCAAAAAAGACAACTCTACCAATGAAGTACCATTTCAAATGATACTACACCCGCACTAAGATGGACAATTTGCACAGTGAGATCACCGACATAGACATAGGTCATGACTCTATTCCATAGGAAACATCATTCAAACACCTCAAAGGAATGATTGCTACATGTGAACATAGACAAAGATTTGCAACAAATGTTCCAATTCAAAGAAAATATGAAGAAAATCATGAATGGTATTGGAGAAGTTTAGAAGTTTGAAGCATGCCTTTCCGGGTTTAGGGAGAGGCAACAGGGAAAGTTGAGTTTATGAAGTTTCCCAATTCTAATGAAGTCCAAGAATTTTCAAAGATATTTTACAAGGCTCACCCTAGGATCCTACCAAAAAGTCATTTCAGACTTAGCCATTTTTCAAGTCATGAGGTTTTTTGCTAGTTTTTCACACTTTTACAGTTTGGAATTTCGCTGGATTTATAGAGTCTAAAAGTTTAAAGTTCTGGATTTTTTTTTTTGCTGGACTTTCACTATCCAAAAGTCTAAAGTGCTGAATTTTTTAGAGTTTCCGACTTGCTATATTTTTCACAAACTGAAAGCTTGAAGTGCTATATTTTTCAGAGTTTCAGGCTTGTTGGATTTTTCGCTGTTCGAAAGTCTGAAGTGCTGGATTTTTCAGAGTTTCAGACTTGCTGATTTTTTGCAGTTTGAACTTGCTGGATTTTTCATAGTCTGGAATTGCTGGATTTTTTTAGATTTTTGGGCTCTTTTGGACTTTTCAGATTTTTAGACTTTGATAACCTTTTCGGACTTTGAAAGTCCAAATTTTTTGGAGTCATAAGGATCCATAGCCATTTTTCCAAAGGAAAGTCTTTTGGCCTTTCGGCCCCTTCAGCCTATGCAAGTTTTCAGCCCTTTTGGCCCTCCAGAAATTTTGCCTTTTCAGCCTCCAAAAGCACCAAAACTTTGACTCCTCCAATTTTTGATTCTGACACTTAGCAAATTTTGACACTTGGAGATTTTTGGAGGAGAGGTCGGGGTCCAAAATTTTGGGTGTTTCCAATGAGATCACTTTTTTGCATGGAGTTTGAACTCCAGATCAGATGGGTTCCCAACTAAAGTTTTTTTTTGAAAGAATAAGGGTCCCCTATAAGTTCCCACCACAAAGATAACCCCAGATGAAGATTCCAAGGGAGAAATCCAAGAACAAGAAGAAGACTTCAGTTGCATGAAGAGAAACCCTATCTTCTTTCTCTCTCTTTTCTTGGTGAGTTTGATCCTTCTTGCATGGACAAACTGATTGTAAATGGATTAAGAATCCATGTAAGTTGTTTAGTATTAGTTAGCAATAGTTTTCTTTCAGCAAAGTTTTAATTTTAGTTTATTTTTATTAATTTAGACTCTCTGATGCCCTAATTTTGGAATTCAGAGTTTTTAGATCAAAACTCTATATATTGTAATCAAAAGCAATGTAATAGGGTTGAATTCTAGATGCAATAAAGATCTACATTTGGTGCTTCATTCATGGTGTGTAAATTTCTACCATCTATGCAAATTGGTGAATGTGTGTATGCATTATTCATTATTTTCAAAGAGCCTTGTGTTTTGTTGTGTTTCGAATTTGAGTTTACTTTAGTTGGAGTTTGATGTTGTCTATCTACCTTGCTGTGAGGAATGTGTGGAAGGGATCATCTATTAGGCTTAATAATAAATCCATCTCGTGGGTGCATACATCTTGATGGCTTCACGATTTGATGGATTTTGATCTTTCACGAGTGAATTTATCTTCTCTCCAAATGCTTGAATCCATTGGGTATAGAATTGGGACTTTGCCTGATTTATACCTCTTGGGTTTGTTCCAAATCTCCCCACCATTCAATTCACAAGAAAGGGTTTACAATTGTTTATGTCTGTAGGATTCCATTTTAGTAATTTTCTTTCATTCTTGTTACCTTTCTCATTTAAAGTTTGTCTCAATCTAAAGTAATCACCTTGAAAATATAGAAATTGCATTTTTATTTCAAACACCAATCTTGTTAAAACAGAAAACTCCAAAAACATTACTAAAGATTATTTTGTAGTTTTATGTCTTGAACATACCAGCAAAGGCCTCCTCATAAACATTCACATTTATCTTCAACTGAGTAACCAAGAAGGTTGTGACCCGACCCCAGAGAACCTTGGGAATAACTCTGTTATTCTTTTAAGAGAGGAAATCGAATCTCAAGATCCTAGCAAGTTGGCTTATGTAAAAACATCACTCAAAAAATACAATTAGTTAAACTAATTAAATCCATCATTTACACTTTTCTTGATCTACAAGAAATGGTTGTCTAGCTAAGCAAGAAGCTATTTTAAAGACTAAAGTGCTTTAGCTGACGTTTAGTTCAGATCCACTTTTATCAGTGTTAAAAGTATCTGTCGGTTAGACTGGTGCTCGGTGATGTCTTTGCTTAGTTGATGTACTCTTCTCGATATTCAGAATGTTTCAGTGACCACTGTTCTTTGGTGAACACTGTGATTGATGATCACTGTTGCTCGGTGAATTCTATTTCTTGGTGAATACCGACCGACCGACCAAAATTGTCTGCTTGAATACTAATGACAACTTCTGATCCTTTAAGGATTATCAATCCCCCCCTTTGGCATTAGTATCAAAAACTGATATGTACAATATATACCAAGTATGTTATACTTTTATAATGAATCACCCTATGTGCATTCCTCGGTATGTAGATACAATGTATGTACATGTTTCCCCATTTTTTGAAAGTAATGAAAAAGATGTATAGCTTTTAGCTTGTCAAGTATGTGTGAATGAGATTTCTTAATGGATTCCATTAGCTTCTCCCATTTCTCCTTTAGGTTCTCTAGGGTCATTTTCTCCAATGTAATTTGAGTGTGCATGTCATAGATGCTTTCAGCTACTGACATCTCTGGGGTGGCAATTAGAGTCTTTTCCATAGTCATATGTGTCATCAACAATGTGAGATTCAGTAGTAACATGGCTTGCAACATATTTACTTCATCTCTGATTTTTCTTTCTTTCTTTTGTATTTCAAGTCTTAATGACTTAGATTCAAGTAGCTTTTCATAGTGTAGTTTGAATGCATTCGGCTTGGTTGAAAGACTTTGTGCACTAGCTTTTAGATCTTCATTTAACTTATCTATTTGTGCATCATGCTCGGTAGTGAAGTTTTCAATAGTACATAACTTTTGAACTAAGGTAACTAGTTCTGAAATAATAGGATCTAGTGTAGTTACCAGTTCAGAAAGTTTCACTTTGTTTACTGCCACTTGTTGGCTTATTTTCTCTATGAGTCTATAGTGATACGTTTCTCCTTCTCTTTCCTCAATGACCTTCTCCATGTCTACATTCTCCTATGTGATTACCTTGGTCACAACTGCTAGTTGATTAATGATGGGTGCATTTTGATCAATATGTGTGTCAAGGACTACTTATAGTAGAATATCCTTTGCTGTTTCTAGAAATTATGTATTTTGTGTTCCATTTTGAGCTTTTCCTATTGTGCTTTCCTTTTTCATAGCTCCCCATACCTTGGTAATGACTCATGATCAAGTGTTCTTGGATCATAGTCGGGTATGTCTATTATCTCATCAAGTGTAACAGAGGCTTTAGTTTTCTTGTTCTTCTTCTTCTTCAGAATGTTGCTTGATGTAGGGGAATGTGGTATGATAGTAAGAGCCTTTTGTTGCTCTGTTTTTGTCATTGATTTCTTTGAAGATGTGTGGTTGTGGCTAGGTTTCTTGGTCAATACTTGTTGGTCGGTTATAGATGTTTCTACATCAACCTTGTCTTGATTTTTAGCCTTGCCCGCCTTTTCACTGTCCTCAGTGGGTGCATCACTCAGTTTATACTCTTCACTTTTATTTGTCTTCTCCCCTTGTTCCTCACCTTTGTCCATCAGTTTGTCTACTTCTATCTCTGGTGGTGTATGTTGTGACTCAATCATTATATTTATTGCTTGCATCAATAAAGGCATATTGCCTGGTGTTTATACCAGTGCAACATTAGTAGTTTCCTATTCACTTATTTTCTCAGTGACAATATTGATTTCTTCATCAGCCTTGACATTATCATTAGAATCTCCATGAGTTATATCTTTTATTGTGATATTTGGTGTTTCCCCTAATGATTTTAATGTTTGAGGAATATCATCCATGGACTTGCCTATGTTGTCAAATCAATAGGATTGAAATCCTCAGTGTTGTTGATGAAAATATGCTCGGGGATCGGTGTGGCCTCCTTCTCCTTGGTGTGAGAAGTCTTAGTTAGAGATAGTAATTACTTAGGTGGATAAATGATTTGTGTCTAAATCTTGTTTCTCTCCATTTCAATGTCTTTGAGCTTGTTATGCAATACCTTAGATGCTCATGTTTTTGCAAGAAATTTATTTGCATGCTCCTTCATTGTTTCATCAATTTCTTCAACTATGGAGTCAGGCATGAATGTAGCTAGGGATTTCTCGATCATTTTTTTCCATATGCAATGCATATGTCCACCTAGCTGATATTTTATCTTGTATCCCCTGTGGAATATGACCGCCGAATTGTAGAGGTACATATTTGAATCCTACCATCATCTTAATAATCCCTTCTATTTTATTCTGATCCTCGGTAGACATATTTACCCATTTTCTAATTTTATGATGTTGTAAGTAGCCTGTGTTGATGATTGACTCTGCAATTTCATCAATTGTCTTTGGTATTTTGGCCTTTTCTGCTTGGATCCTCTATTCTCTTTTTGCTTGTGTAGTATCATCCTTATCCTCTCTTCCTCTTACATATCTCTTTTGTTATCTCGGTGCTTGTTGCTCGACGGAGGATTTTCTTTTCATATATGTTTCACTGTACCTTTCTTCAATGGTGGTAAGTCTACCTTAGTTATTTTGCTTCTTTTCCTGGATGCAGTTATTACATCAATAAATTTAGTTTTCTTTGCCTTTGGTGGCTCTGCATATGACTCTGTAGACTCAGAATAACTTAGTTCTTTTCCTTCACCGACAGGTGACTATTCCTCAGTGATATCTGTTGTTTGTTCCAATTCTTCATAAATTACCGAGAGTTTCTTCTTAAGTGTTTTCACCATTTGAGTTTGCTTCTTCCCTATTTTCTTGATTATTAAGCCAGTCTTTATACTTGACTTGGCTTCCTCATATGTGCCAAATCTACTTTTAGATTTGTCAAATTGTTCATTTAGTAGGGCTTCAATGGCTCCTGTAGCCTGATCTATGTCAATTTCATATTCCAATGGTGGTAACCATGTTGTTCTTAGGTTGGAAAATTTGATGAGTGTATTTTCAGTGTCAACTATAAAGCATATCTCATTTTTGTATTGTTCCACCAACTGTGCAGGGATTCTCATTCTCTTTTGCATCCTATCCTTAAATGTTTTGAAGTATGCATCCAATAGTGGAATGAAATTGTCTCCTAGTGATTTAATGTATTCACTAATCTATGCTATGATTGGTTAGTTTGTGTCCCAAATGACATTACCTACTGAAGGAAAGAAGTTCTAAAAGTATAAGAATGTGCACATTAATAGAGAACCAAACATACATGTTTTAGATAAGGCTGATCTAATTGTTTTCATGTTCTCTTCCAGTTGTTTTAGCAGTAGCTCGGCTAGGTCTAGTTGCACATCTTTCTTTACTATCTTGTATGTTGTGTCAACTTCTCCACAAGCAACGCTGTTCATTTTTCTTGCTTGAAAAATCTTGTATCCAATCACATATGCACCAAATTTCATCTTAGAGTCGGTGGTTGAATTCACTTTCAGACCTCTGTCATCCCATCTGGCTCCGATTAGCTTTTCAATCTCCGGGTGTCAAGGGTGCCTTAGGAATTTTTCCTTTTTGGTGATTGGGTATCTTGTTACTACATGAATCACATCCTTTGTGATTGGTTTAGGTTTATCTAACCATATTTTATCGTCATGCACTTGATTGAGCACAATGTGAATCCATTCTATTTTGAATTCTTTCAGGAATAGTAGGGCATTGGTTAACCCTTTCAATTCAATGTGTTTGTGTTCATCCTTTAGGTTTATATCCTTTCATAGCTTCTAATAAGCTTCTTCAAGTTCAATGTTTTCAATCTATACAACTTTGCAGTGGATGTATGCTCAGATGTCTTTGACCAGTAAAATCCTAGGTGGGATACTTGAAAATGCTCCCTTGTCATCTGGTTGAGAAGCAACCTCAGGGCATAAATTGTAGTTAGGTTCTTCACAGGTCAAGTTCTTGATAAGAACAAACCTCTTATCCTTTTCCATTTTGATCTTCAAGGTTCAGGAAGTGGTTTCCATATTACGTAAAATTAGGGCTTCTTTGTAAATAACCTGATAGCTTAGTAGGTCTAGATACTCACTAGAGCTTCACGATGAGTGCTTGAAATCTGTTGGATTTGCTTTGGAGGTGCTATGAATTTCTCTACAATATTATCACTATGAATCACTCTTCTCTCTTTGTAATTTTTTCTTAAATGCTGGGTGAGCGAATGAGTTCATGTTTTCCCTTTTTATAGAAAAATATAACCTAAGTGATGCATTAAATGCTTCACCTACTAATCAGTTTACAAAGCAAATATGCTCGATTAACACACTAAAGAATTCAGCTCCATGAGTATGCAATACTCAGTTCAAAGTGTCAACTTTGTTGTCTTCCACATGTTTACTAATGATGCTCTGTATATAGTGTCAACTTACTTATCTTTCACATGTTTACCGACATGCAGTTTATGCCTGGTTTATATTAACTGACTAGACTAGATTCACAGAAAATAACAAGCAATACCATAGTGCATCTTCATTCATGCTAATTTGGCATATTCTCAATGAACATAGGAATTGATGTAAAATAAAACTTTGTAGAGTGCAGTTCCTTACTTACTTGTATTGCTTAGGCGGGAGTGGTGGAATCACGTTATCCCTTGGATGAGGTGCCACCAATTGTAGTACTTGATCTAGCATTATCATTGTTTATTTCTCTGCTCCACATTTTATTTCTCATTCTTCTGATGTCTTTAATAGTATTTCCATTTGCAAAAGTGCTTGTCTTTGTCACTCAGTCTCTGTAGTCCTTGCTTAAGTGACCAACCTTATGACAGTGTAAGCATTCCATTCCAGGGTTAGTATAGTTTCTAGATCTTATTATCCATTTCCTTATATAGTTAGCAGCTATATGTCCATATATACCACATTCTGTACAATTTTCCCAAGTGTTGTAATCCCAAACATATGTATTACCGACTCTTCTTGGTTAATATGCATTTTCTTGTTCTTTAGGTTTCCAAACTTGCTTTTTATTTTTCCTGCATTCATGAGATGTGTGGCCATGTATTTTTTGAGTAGAACAATGTTTCTTCATGTAAGATTTCTTCTTTAGTTTGTTTAGCTTAGATCTGTATTCATGTGCTTTGTGTCCATGATTGTTACAGTTATAACAATCACCTATGAATGTAGAAGTAGTTTTAGGAATACCTCTTTCTTTTCTCTTGCAAACATTGGATGTGTGGCCTGGTTTTCCACAATGATTACATGAACACTTCATTGGTCTTGGATTTGTGTAGAAATTCCTTTGATCAGCTTGGTTTGATGATTCTTCATGCTCGGTATACCCTAAACTGGTATTGTTGTTGAGTCTTCTTTGTCCATTCAGAAATTCATCCATTCTTTTTGTACTGTCTTCAACTTTCTTGATCATATCATTATGATGTTGTTGAATCTTTTCTTCATGCTTTAGTTTCTCATTTTCTTCTTTTAGTTCACCAATAACTTCCAAATTTCCATTAATTTCTATGTTCACTCGGTTGGCCTCATGACTCATAAGAACTATTTGATTGGTGATATCAATGTGATGTTCAGTAAGTCTTTGTATCTCAGATTCTTTCTCTTGCAATTTTTTAGTAGTCTTTCTCCTGTCAAAAATATCTAGAGTTATTTCTTTTTCAGATTGTCTTGCATTTTTCATAACATCAATAATTCTTACCATCTGTGTCTCTTGACCAATTTGCAGTACTTTTACTTGTTCAGTCAAATGTTGATTGATTTCATTTAGTTTTGTAATATTTCCTTCAGATGTGTCAGATGTATTACCAGTTCCAGATCAAAATGAATCAAATAGGCCAGGAATATCTTCTTCATGATAGTCAGTTTTATTGTAGCAAGATGCCATGACTTTTCTTTCAGCCAATAACTTCTTCATTTTGATTCTTGCCTCTTTGTATTGCTCAAAGAAAATCTATATTTTCAACTTCTGATTCTCAATATTTTTATCAAGCTTATACCTTTCCATTGTATGATATTTTCTCTCAAGTGTTTAAACTTTTCCAAAATAAGAGTTCTAGCTCTGATACCAATTGTTGGAATAATGGAAGGGTGTGTACTGAGAAGGGAGGGGTGAATCAATACCCTAAATTTTTTTATCAATTAACCTTAGTACTCATTTCTTTCATAACCGACCATTGTATCTTTCCTACTTCAAGCATGCAATATCATAGCATAAGTGTAAATGCATGTAAACAAACATTGAAACATTCATTAAATTTATTAACACATGACACAAGTATTTGGTAACACAAAAAACCTTGTTAGAAGGTAAAAACTACGGTGGGGATGAAACCCACAAAGCTTCACTATCTACAGAATGGAAGGTGCCTGTTAGGGATGCAAGTTGTGATCACTTCTGACAATCTTACCCAATTAGGAGTAACATCTTAGACTTGTTAAGTCTACTCAGTTAAGAGATTTTAGCAACCCAATGTATGTGTGTACTCGGTTAAGATATTTACATAAAAACTGTTAAGTCCACCTTCTTGAAGGATTTTTTCCATTTGCTACAATTGTTAGAGAGTAGAAAAAATAATAGATGACCAGCTTGCAATCTTGAATTGTTGATTATAGATCCATTAAGTTCACAAAATTGTATATCACCTATTATGCTGGATAATATCTCTGTTCTACTCAGTAGCCTTTAATGTAGTTCTTCATAATTGAATTCTTCTTTATCTGTCCTTCTGCATGAAAACCTTTGTTTGATCCATAGATTTCCTTGTGCGGCTACAATCATCATCTTCTTGATTGATTATACATCTATATATATGTTTTTTTGACCTAATTAGGTTTCACGTTTTTCTTGAATAACTCTAAGATCAAAGGTTTACAACTTGACCTTAATCTCCTAGTTTGCATGAATATAATCAGTTAAACTAATTAAATCCAACATTTACACTCTTATTGATCCACAAGAAATAGTTGTCTAGCTAAGAAAGAAGATATTTTAAAGACTAAAGTGCTTAGCAGACGTGTATTTTAGGTATACTTTTCTTGATGTTAAAACTATCTGTCGATTAGACTATGCTTAGTGATGTCTCTGCTCGGTTGATATACTTTGCTTGGTTGATATAATTTGCTCGGTGTTCAGAATATTTTGGTGACCACTGTGCTTCGGTGAACAATGTGCTCGGTGATCTCTGTCACTTGGTGAATGTTGTTGCTCGGTGAATGCTGTTACTAAGTGAATGCTGACCGACCGACCAAAAATATCTTCTTGAATACTAATGTTAAGGATTGGGTAAAATAACAATAATCTATCACCTTTTAAGCTAACTTGATTGACTCAGCCGAGTTAGACTCGGCCCAATCTGAATCGACCTAGTCTAACTCAGCCGAGTCAACGTGGCATTGAATGGTACCTACGTAGCCAAGTCAGCTAGTGCATGAGCCAATGGGAGGGCTAGTAGGACTTGACCGAGTCTGACTGGATGAGCCCGATTCGGCTGAGTCTACCTAGGTGGTATGCCATGTGGTAGCCAAACCTCCAAAAAACATAAAAAATCCAGAAGTTTGCACTTCTACTATTTTTTTCTCTGCTCAAACTAGACAATGTCAAATAACTAAAAGTACCCTTTTCTAGATCCCGTAACTACGATTCTTGACATATAAATTTTATATTGTTTTGACTACAAAACATTGAACAAATTTATTAAAAACTACATGTAGGTTATTAACGCTTTCAGAAGTCATTGATTTAGATAATATAAAAAATTCTAAATCAATTTAGAATTTTTTAAAAATCATAGATAACACTAGAGAAGAGAGTCCTCTTGAATAATATGTAATTTATTTGGTTTTTGGTATAGTTTTGATAGGGAAAAAATGGCGGGAGACAAAAATTGTTGATGTCAAGTAAGTTTGACTTTGAATACTTATAACGGTCAAAGTATAAATCAAAAACAAATTTTTTTTTTCTGCACTACCTATACATGTCATCTAAAACATATTCTGAAATTGGAGGAAAAAACAATGTTTTACTTATAATGATTTGGCGGGAAGTAAACTCCCTGATTTACAGTATTTTTTAGAAAATAAAAAATAGACCTAACAAATTCAAAAAACATATTAATTTTGGTTCATTTAAAAAAAAAAATTCTAGGCATATAATTCATCCTATTTGACACATTTCATTAGTTTACATTATCTTCAAATTCTCAATAGAAATGTGACTTTTATGCCCTCGAAGTTTTACAATTTTGGTGATGTTAACCTTTTCCTTTGTAAAAGGGTGACAAATTATTGTGCTTTTACCCAATTATCATAGTCTCTCCTCATGGAGGAGAGGGATTTGGCATGGAGTATAGGTGCCATGTTTCCATTATTTGATCTACACTTTTGGGGGTCAAAAGAAGATAAATTTGTTTATTAGAAAGGAGAAGATTGTGATGTGTTACGAGCCTTGTGAAGGCATTTCTATGTTAAGTTATTACTTTTTATGGCTTCTCCTATTTGGGTTCATTTTCCACCTTTACCCATTTTTATGGGTCCAAAGTGATCCATTGTGAAACTAATTGATTTTGAGAGTTCAATGTTGTTATGGTTGTGTAGACACCAAAACTTGGTCAGGTGTATTTTAATTGATTAGAAGGAAATTTTATCACATCAAATGGATTTAATTCAATCAAAAGGGACTAAATTTCATCAAATCAAAAGATTAATTAATAAATATATTTATTAATTAAATATAAGCCTAAAAGGGATAAATCAAAGCTATATAATTGATTTAATCAATTAATTGTATAGTTTAAATCAAAAATCAAAATCAACATATTCCCTTACAAGGATAATTTAATTAATTAATTGAATTGATTAAATCCTAATTTATTTCAAAAAAGGAGACAATAAATTTGAATAACCAATGTGAATAAAGGATTGAAAGCACATGGATCACTCCAAACTTTGCAATCTTAATCACTCATTTTAACCTTCAAAATCTTCACCACTCAAATTGTCTCTTTGTCGCAACCTTTGAAACCACCATTTAAATGGTCTCCCCATTTGAAACCATTTGAAAGCCTTCAGCTCAACCATACTTTGATCATGATCAACTTAAATCTACCCCCTACCCTTGGGAAATCCTATAAATAGCAAGCATTTTGAGAGCATTATTAATCCTAGACATTCATGAGCAATTGCATCCAAACTATAGAGAATTTTATCAAGAGAATACCATAATTGAGAGTATAATTGAGCATAATTAAATGAAATTGCATTGAAATTTGAGAGTTGTGAGCTAGATTAGGCATCATCACACATCAATTCTCATTCTAGGACTGTCACTAATGGAGATTAAGGCAAAGAACTTCATTAGCATGCTTAGTTAGAGAGCCTTGGAATATTAAATGTTATTTTGTCAATTATTTGAATTAAATTGTACTTTTGTTTCCATAGAATTGATAGATTGCACCTTAATTTCATGAAGGTATAGTTTATATATACACAAATGGCGCCCACTGTGGGGCTTTAGGCCTCTAATCCCTATTTTTCATCTATTTTTGCATATTTTGTGTGTTTTCTTGTCTATTTTGCAGGTTACAGGCAAAGCGACACATACCAGATAAATATTCACACTTATGCACAACAAAGTCATGCCTATAGAGTCTATTTCACCACGTATAGACACTGAAATCATGCCCATGACTGCAAATTCAAGCATACCAACAATGAAACCATGCCTGCACTTATTCTTTTACCGCATGCAATACTCCGTGTTGCACATTTTATATTGCTTTTTCACGCCTTTGCATGCTATCATACACTTATTAATGCTTAAATTTATGTGTATTAGTTTGAAAAATAACACTTTTAGTAGTTTAGATTTGTGCATAGACAACAGTAAAGTTACATGTATAAGCTGTTAAATGACGCTTACTGTTCTTTGTATTTTTCTAGTTGCAGATTATTAAAACCTGACAATTAATATTTTGTGTTTTCTATTTCTGTAGATGAACATGCATCCTAAGGTCCAAAACTAGAAAATAGAATCTGCAAGGAGAGTGAAGAGGTAAGGATTTTGAACAAAAATGCAAACGAAACCTTTAATGGAATTATTTGGAAAGTTTAGAAAAGGAAGAAGCATTATATGAACATTTTGTCAAATTTAGTAATGCTTATAAATGAAAATTTCCAACTCTAAATTGATTGCATTCCTTAAGTTCCTTAAACATCATTTCTTGCAAAAATTGAAAAGGAGATTGAATTTGTTGTCAATTTGATTTTATTTTCCTTCACTTTGTTGGCTTTGTTGACTAACCTATTGGAGGAGAAGGAGAGGGAACAATCGCCACTAGGTGAGTATAAGCAAGAAACCAAAAAATCCTCAAAAATGTGCCTAGCCTTTGCTAGCTACATGGAAAAGGTATTTTTCTAAACAAGCTTGCACTTACTTAACTTGTGGAAATTTCCAAGTTCCCAAAATCTAGTAATTAGAACTTATTATTGTTCACTCAAGGAAAACATTAGGTATATGCTCTCAACTTTTCAAAGTTGATAAAAAAGCCAAAAGTGTTGGAATTGAGTGAAGAAAGAAAGGTGGTAGTTGAACCAAACATTTCATTTCTAAAAACCTTGTTGTCAAGGGGTTCAAAATTAATAATTTGTGTTTGAAGTGTTTGGAATTAAGAAAAGTAGTAGGGATATTCTCTTCAACTTCTAAGTGAATCAAAGTCCCCAACTTGCTTGACTTAGTTCATTATTGCTTTCTATATGAACATGCTAGATCTTTAGAGGGCCTGCCTCCCAAGAATATCCCTATGAGGACAATGAGAGGGAATGAACCAAGTGGGAGACAATCAATTTAGCTGTGATAAACATCCAACCCACTATAATATAAACACATTCATCCTCAAAAGGATCTAGTGAATAATAAGTGCTAAGAATCTTCACCTCCTTAGTAGTCCTTTGGGATTGTACAAAATCATGTTTTTATGTATGTGGGAGGCCCTTGTCATGAGTGTATAAGAGACTTTGCATTTATTTTAATGGATTTACACTTACAAAACTTGTTAAAGTAGTAAGCCTACCTTGTAAATCCATGATTAAGAGCCAAATTTGACTTTAGGTAGCTTTCTTGGAAGATATTCTAGTTTTGACCAATTATAATGTTTGAGAACATACACTTTGTGTAGTTTAAGGTATATAAATAATTCTTTGCTGTGTGTGTTGTGGTTGTTTCTAAAATTTCAAACAAGAACATCCTAAAATATGATCACAAACTTCAAACTTTTAAAATTCATCAAAAACAGTGACAGATACATTTTGCCTGGCAAAGTTACGCGTACAAACATTCTTTTCACGCGTGTAAGAAATTTTGTTGTGCTTAAGAAAACTTAAGTTTTGTGTACCAGGTTTTAAGTTTCACGTGGTCACTCTCTAAGTGTCGTGTATAGATCTAAAGTGCCACGTGATAACAATCAAACACCGCGTGCTATATCTTGAAGTTGTGTGTAACAACTTTCCAGTAAGTGCGTAAGAAACACTCAAGTCTCGCATATCATCAGTTAAAGTTACGTGTACAGACTGGGACAAGGAACAAGGGGCATTTCCTGAGGGTTTAGAAAAAAATGGATTTCATATTTGGGTACCCATTTGGACATTCTACCTGTTCATAACATTACATTGATCAAAATCCATCATCTTCGAAGAATTCAAAAAATCATCTCAGGGCTTGATCAAAAGGGGATAAAAGCCAATATATTATCGATATATTCTCATGCCAGCTTTCACCCGATCCCATTACATAAATTATATCTTGCAATCAGACAACAGTTATCTAAGGCAAGAACTTCCTTTTCTAAGCAATACCTCTACCTCTTCACAACAAATGATCGAACCAACAAAAGAGGTGGAACCCAATAGGATGAATTTTCCTTTTGGAAATATGGATCCCGACCTCATTAATATCGCCAACAAGGATAACACTAACAATAAAAATAATAGAAATGGTAAGTTAATAACAATGGGGCTAATGGAATAGGAATGGACCCTAACAACCAAGGGGTAGACAATAATAATGGAGGTAACAATGACCCTAATGACGAAGAGGCTATCAAAGAGAAAGTCAATGAAACACTACAAAACCTGTTCTTCATGAAACTCATGGAGAAATTTTTGGAAAGAGATAGGGAAAAATACTTCATAGACCTAGTACAAGTGGGGACAAAACTCCCTCATAATTATGATGTCGAAAAGTTAAAACAAAAAGAAGATGAGACAAAACCTATTGACATCATGAACAAGCAATTTAAGTTATTCCAAATGTAGTTGGACAACATGAAGAAAATGGGGGCTCCTAAACCCTTTTATATCAAAACATTATGTCCATTTCCATTTGATAAGACCTTAATTATGGTTCCATTCCCTAGTAATGTCCATTTTCCTAAGTATGATAAATACAAAGGAGCATCTGATCCCCAAGATCACTTAAGGGAATTTTGTGCATTGAGCTTGGAATTCATGCATGATACAACTTATTTAATGAGGTTATTTCCAAGGAGCCTTGGAGGAATGTCAATGGAGTGGTTTTCCAAACTACCCTTCGGTATTCGCACTTTTGAGGAATTGGCGTCCAAATTTGTGACACATTATTCTTATAATATTAAATATGAAGTCACAATGATCAATTTATGCAACACCAAACAACATGAGGGAGAAGGATTCTTTCTTTTCCTACAAAGATGGAGAGTGGTATTTTATAGATACCCTCAAAGTGTGCCTGAAAAGGAAAAGATGGACATCTTCATCAATAGCTTGAATAACAAAATGAACTATCGATTGAGGTTACAATGCCCAAGGTCCTTCCAATATTTAATTGAGAATGGAGTTACTACTGAGGAAGTATTGGTAAAAAATGGAGAAATAAAACTCTACAAGGATAACAAGAATACCAATAACCATACTTCCAATAACCATACTTTCAATAACAAAAATAATAGGGCTCCTCCTAATAACAATCGGTTTTGGATGAAGAATAATAACAAGGGTGTGGTTAATGATGGAATTGTGGAAGCAAACAATGTGAAGGCCACTCCATTTAATCTCACAAGAGGATCCAATCAAGCTAATAATGTAAATCAAGAACCCAAAGGTCCCTTCAAACATAATAATAACGTTGGGAACAATCAAGAGGCTAACAAGCCTAAACCCTTCTTTGCTCCATCTCCTAGAAGGAATTTCACACTCTTGGGTGAACCACTTGAAAATGCATTTAAAACCCTCATTACGAATAATATTTTTGACTTACCTAGGGCTCAACCCTATGAACCAAAAGTAAAAGCCTCATGGTGGAGTGAGTCAAATCATTGTGAATATCATAGGAATCGAGGACATAAGACAAATGATTGCATGCACTTGAAACATGTGGTACAAGACCTTATTGATAATGGTGTGATTAAAGTGGAAGGACCTCAAAACAATGAAGATCACATGACATTCAAAACCCCTTTCTTCAAACATGAGAAAGGAGAATATTCAAATGCTAATAATAATGAAGGTAACAATGGAAATAACTAAGGAGGTAATAACAAAGTTAACTTTACCCACAGTTATGATAAACTATTAATTCCCTATCCAAACATGATAGTACTATCAATGTTTTGGTAATAAAGGAACAACCTAACAAGGAGACCTCTAATGTTGTTACTAGGGGGCAAGCAGAAATAATTACCTTACAAGGAATTACCCCTAGTACTTTTGGTCCTACACAAGCAACTAATTTGGCTAAACAAGCATCTTCTTCAACAAAGCCTTATAGTCTAGTGGATCAACTATAAAAGACTCCGACTCAAATTTCCATTTTGGAGCTATTGAAGCTTTCTCCCAATCATAAAGAAATATTGGAGAAAGCTCTTGTGGAAACTACCATTCCTGAAAATTTGTAAGAAGAAAGGTTTTCAAAAATGGTGAGTAATCTCATAGCACCTCATTTCTTATCATTTTCAGAGCAAGATAACATGTCCATAAACCCTCCTCAAAATCTCCCATTGCATATAGAGGTTTTGATTAAAAAACACCATGTTAAAAGAGTCCTCATTAATGGAAGAGCTGGTATAAACATTTGTACCTTAAACCTAGTCAAAGCTTTAGGGTTATCCAAGTCATCTATTGATACCAAGAAAGAAATTACTGTAAAATCTTATGATGAGGAGGAAAGATCTTCTAAAGGAATGTTGGGTTTTCCCATTCAAGTTGGTCCAATCATGAAAGATACCATTTTTCAAGTCCTTGACATGAAATAAACTTATAATATTTTATTGGGAAGGCCATGGATTCATGAAATGTAAGCGGTGCCTTTGACCTATCATCAATGTATCAAGTTTCCATACATGGGTGACGAAATAATTATTGGAGGAGATTCAAATATCTTTCAATATTGCAATATGGTGAAACCTCTTCACGAGTTATTTATTCCAAATAATAGAGAAGGTGTTATTCCTAGTGTCATCATTGAAGAAACCAAAGAAGAAGGTCCTAATTCAACATTAATTGCTACATCTACTTAGAATCCTAATGAAACTAACTTACTTACATCAACTAAAGGAAAAGAGAAAGTTAGTTTTGAAGGTGAAAGTTCCAATGACAATTCAGTAAAAGTTTCTACACCAAGGAAAGAAACTTCAAAACCTTCTAAGGATGAAAGAGAACAAACTAAAAAGGAAAACTATAAAAATATGAGTGAGATGATGCATAAATTTGAAAAACAATGCAGAATCAATTCAAAAGGAGTAGGGGAATATTCTATTTCCTTATTTGATTTACCCACTTCCCACAAGACACATGGAAAAACTTAAAGTGCTCATCAACCGTAAAAATAAAAATCTCATTTTGTGAGAGAGAGTGACCAATTAGCCATAGAAAAAGAAGATAATGAAGTCTTACAATGGCTCTATAAAGATGAAGATAATTCAAATGCCCCCATTGAAAGAGTACAACATGTCAATATCCAAATTGATCAATATGGCAAGGGATTTAAAATAATGCAAAAGATGGGATACAAGGGAAGAGGACCCTTAGGAATAAAAAATAAAGGCTTACTAGAATCTATCCAACCTCCTTGGAGGTCAAAGGATGAAAAATCAGGAATAGGGTATCAAGAGAAAGGAGTTGGTTCAAGCACTATGCATGATTCTTATGAGCATGTACATATGTTGGAATTTGAGAGTGAAGATGATTCCAGAGAATATGAATGGGATTCCCTATCCACATATTCTTGTCATGATAAAGAGGTATATGTCATTCATACCTATGCTACTATACCTAATGCAAACAATCAAGCCAATATGGATCAAGGGTCGAGTTCTATACATGTTCCAATTGTTTCTCAAGTACCAAATGTAGAACAAACATCTAGTGACAATAAATGGATAGGTAAACCTTGGGTACCTTCATGGGGGGGGGGTGATCCAAATGTTAGATTTAATCCACATGTATTATTTACCATGGAAATCCATGTTGATTCTAGTGAAGAGAATTTTGATCCGACTTCTATGGAGGACCTCAAAAAAGCGCATATTATTGACTTGAGCGATAGAAAGTAAAAACCCTCAAAGAAGTCATGTCCTTGAACCCTGAAAATGAAACTTTACCTAATGAGTCCTTATCCCTTATTCATCCTGAGATAATTGATTGGGACTTGACCGAACCTATTGACTTACTCTATTTTCCCAATGACAATGCTATGGTCCAATACCTTAATGCGGTTGAGACATCTTCCAACAATGAATTTAATCTGAATATGATGATGGAGGCAAGGGTTCAATCTCTTAATCCACAAGATAAAATAAAAAAAATAAAAAAATGAAAAGGTGTGTTAGTACTCTCAAATTTTGAAGAAATTTGGAGTTACTAAGTAAAATTTTCCTTAAAAAGCTTGTAGAGAAGGCCGACTTTGAATACATGCAATAAAGAGGGAAATTGTTTTTATAAGAATCTTCTTAGGATATGTGTTTACCATGCATTCAAAAAAGACAAGGAGTGTAAAATTTTCAAAGCCAATGCTATTGGCAGGTGTAAGAAAAAATGAAAGGAGTTGGCAGAAGCATTGGAGAAGGCCTGCGCAGAGTGAAAAGGTTCAAGCACCAAGCACATAAGATGCCACAAGATTTGATAGAAGTCTACGCAAGTACCAGAAGGAAACTTCCAATTAAAAAGCATTTTTAAATGAACTAGAGGTCTCTGTTTAGTGAATGATCCTTGACAACATTCAAGGTGCATTGCGTAGGTTTTAAAACAAGAATGGAGGAGAAGACATGTCACACATAGCCAAAATGTGATGCATGATGTTTGGAAATTATCCCATATTCATTGGGGAGTGAGGTTTCATAGTGTTTAAATACAACAGTACTTTAATGTGTTGTAAAGAAGAAGCCAAGAGGCTCCTTGGTGGGCCCCTTGGCTGGCAGAATCCTTGCGGTGGTGGGTCACACTATTTTGTGTAGCGAAATGGTAGAAAATTTAAAAACATGCAAAGACATTATCCTACATTGCTGCGGTGGAGAAGATTTCAGTTGTTTAAATAGAAGAACACTTGTAAGATAATTTGAAGAACAAAGAGGAAGCTATCCACACATGAGTGGCTAGCACCTCACCTTGGGAAGCATGTCTAGTCGACCGACAACTAAATTTTGTAGGTGAGGTGGCAGTGAGATTGTGGTTTCATGGTGAACACATGGCGATCAGTTGCACACTCACAATGGAGAAGGAAGATCACATAAATCACTCATGAGTGAGCAACCAAGCTCATCATGTAGTCGTAGAGGCCTCGCAGATGGCTCACGACTGTGTGACTGAGTTCATCATGCAGTCACGCTGGCTTAGCAAGGTGACGGAAAATGTGTGTGAGTCTGCGATCAAGCTCAGTTGTGTAGCCACGCAACAGGTAGGCTATCAATCGCTTAGTCAGGCATATGGAAAAGGCTCATCATGTAGTCGTCGATGATTTTCTGTGGAGTAGAAATTGTGAGTGAGTGAGAAATCATTGGCTCATTGCACAGTCGCTCAAGGTTGTCGAGATTACATAAAATGATTGCAAGTGCACAACTAAGCTTGTCATGCAGTCGCAGATGGTTTGCGGTTGAGCTCAGATTTTGCACGAGTGAGTGACCGAGCTCATCATGTAGTCATAGTGGTTTGAAGAGATGACAAAAAATGCTCATGAGTGAGAAATAAAGCTTGTCACACAGTCACGCCGGTCTGGAGAGATAACATAAAATGCTTGTGAGTGGGTGACAAGTAGTATTGCGTACTTGCACTAGTTAGTGGAGACAACATAAAGTGCCTGCGAGTGAGTGATCAAGATTAGTCGCGCACTCGCAGAGGTCAATTAGAGCCAGTAAGAGTGCAATAAGTGGCGGGCCAGTGATGACATAGGTGCATAGGTGGACTTACAGACAAATTAGGAGGTGCCATGTGGTGAGATTTGGTGGCCTGTGCAAAATAAATGAATAATTGAGTATAGGATACAATTTAAAGTGTAATACTTTGATTTATTAAAAATTTGCACAGATTTCATATTTTTCTAGATTTTCTAATGAACATTACGAGAAGCTCCTACATGCTAAATATGAAGTATCATATACCATTGGAAAGGTCTCAAGAAGATGAGGATTTTGTTTTTGCAATCCTTTTGGGTGTAGATCAGATCAAATTTTGGCAGTTGAAGAAGAGAGAAATTTCTCATATTTTTGGGGGAAAGGACAGGTGTTAGTGACTGAATTTGGTTCTCCATTCCTCTATAGCTTCCTTCTTCTCAATTGTACAATGATGGTGAAATTAATGTTGCAAGGCAGTATTCTGATTCTAAGTTTTGTTTTTGAGTTCTTTGTTGTGTTAATGTATTGAATTAGAAAGAAATTTAATGAAAAGCAAATGGAATCCCTGTCCATATTGGTGATGTCTTTGTGTGTCATGTCTTGAATTCTTGTATGTTTAATTTGTAAGGCATTTTGAACATACTGGTTCTAAGGTAGTTGTAGATTTGTGTTTGATTTTCTTTTAAGGAGAGAGTCAATCTTGAATACAAGTTTTGAGAGTTCAAGGTCTGCACATGAGTCTGATGTCTGGGTATTGGAGTGAAAAGAGTGACTTATAGGGAATTTCATTCAGTTTATGTATATTTAGAGTTAGAGGGTTTTTTGTGAATGAACATTTATTTGACTCTGTTTCCCAATAGATAAGGCACTAGTCTTTTTCTGGTTATGCAGGTCTCATAATCACATTCAATTATCAAATCATTTTTATTTTATGTTTTAATAGATTTAAATGATTATCAGATTTAGTTTGATGGGTAGGAATCGATCCCATGATTCACTGAAAGAAGTGAATCCAATAGGTATGCCCGCCTGAGCCTTTGAGATCTAAGTGAAGGAGGATTATTTGATCCTTGTTAATTAGCCTTTTCCTTGATAAGATTAGGGAAAAATTGCTAACAAGGTCTAGTGGTGAAAACCACCATGTGACAATACTAGACACCAAAAAAGTAAAAATAACAGATGTTTCCAAAGGTGAAAACCCAACTGTGGCACCTAAGAAAGAGAGATTGAATAATTTACTTGAACATGAAAAAGAGAGATCTCCTATCGTAATTGAGCCAACAAAAAAGGTCAACATTGGCACCGAATTGGAACCTAAATTCATTCATCTAGCAGCATCATTGACTTCAATAGAAAGGAAGGATTTCATCAAATTCTTTCAAGAAAAGCAAATAAAATTTACATGGTCTTATGCAAATATGCCAAGATTAGATCCAAGTTTTATAATGCACCACCTTAATTTGAGGCCTAACGTAAAACCTATGAAGCAAAATTTGAGAAAAATGCATCCCCATGTGGCTTTATTGGTTAAGGTGGAATTGGAAAAGTTACTAAAAGTTGGCTTCATAAGAGTCATAGCTTATGAAAAATTGATTTCCAATATTGTACCTATTACTAAAAATGATAAATCCATTCAAGTATGCACATATTTTAGAGATCTTAACCTTGCTTTCCCTAAGGATGATTTTCCATTACCTAGAATTGATGCTATAGTGGATTTGATGGAAGGACATTCTATGTTTTCATTAATGGATGGATTTAGTGGCTACAATCATATTAGAATTGCACCTGAGGATCAAGAAAAGACCACTTTCACTTACCCTTGGGGTACTTTTTGTTGGAATGTAATGCCCTTTGGCCTTAAAAATACTGGTGCAACTTATCAAAGGGCAATGAAAACCATCTTTCATGACATGATGCATACCTTTCTAGAAGATTATTTCAATGATATCTTAGCAAAGTCCCGTGAAAGAAAATATCATCTACCTATCCTAGAAAAGATCTTTACAAGATTGGAGAAATTTAAAGTAAGTCTAAATCCAAAAAAATGTGCATTTGGTTTACAATCCGACAAGCTATTAGGCTACATAGTTTCAGCAAAAGGGATAGAAGTTGATCCAGAAAAAGTGCAAGCAATAATGAAAATGGAAACACCCAAAAACATAAGTAAAATGAAGTCACTACAAGGAAGACTTCAATCTCTCTGATGATTCATCTCTCAATTGGCGAAAAAGTTCCATTCTTTCACAATATTTTTACACAAGGATACTATTTTTAAATGGGATGATGAATATGAACAAGCTTTTACCCTATTGAAGACATACTTGGTAAATCCACCCATTTTGATGCCTCCCATCAAAGGAAAACCCTTACTATTATACATTTCAGCAAGGAAGATATCTTAAGGGGTTTTATTGGCACAAGAGGATGATGAGGGTAAATAAAGATAAATATATTACTTAAGTAGAACCTTGATCAAGTATGAGCTGAATTATAGCTTCATGGAGCGGGCTTGTCTCGCGATAGTTTTTGCCTCCCAAAAACTATGAAATTACATGTTGATGCACAAGGTTAAGTTGATTTCCAAAATTGATCCACTAAAGTATTTTCTTAGCAAAACAACTCTCAAGGGAATGATTGCTAAATGGTTGATGGTATTAAGTGAATTTGACATTGAGTATGTGGACCGTAAAGATATCAAGGGACAAGTCATAGAAGATCAATTGGCTGAAAATCCTTTAGTTTCCACTCATCTTATTCAGGTAGAATTCCCAGATGTAGAGATAGTCAATGTAGAAGCAAAAGCATGGAAATTATATTTTGATGGATCCTACACTCAACATGGATCAGGAGCCAATATTTTATTGATTACACCACAAGGATACACCACTCTTAAGTCCTACAAAATTTTGTTCCCATGCACCAAAAATATTACAGAATACAAAGCTTTAGTCATAAGAATTAAAATGGCTTTAGAATGGAACGTCACAAAACTACAAGTATATGGGGATTCACAATTGGTCATCAATCAAATTAATGATGAGTATCAAAATAAGGATGAAAAATTGATGCCATATAAAAGGATGGTAGACGAATGGAGGAAATAAATTATCTTGATTACATTTGAGAAAATTCAAAGGGATAAGAATAGAGCAACATATGATATGGCTACTTTGGCTTCACTACTTCAAATGCCTGATCAGAATGCTAGGTATGAATTCTTGGTGGAAGAATTGGTGAAACCTGCTTTTGACATACCTGAAACTCAAACAATTTTCCTTCTAAATGGACATGACTCACCTTGGTATGGACCAATTTTTACCTATCTAAAAGACCAATTTTTACCTTTAGACCAAACCCACGCCCAAAAATGACACTTCATACGCCAAGCGGCTCGTTACACTATCCTATCTGACACATTGTATCACAAAATCCTTGTCAGGACACTACTTAGGTGTCTAGAGGATGAGGAATCGAGGTTAGCTTTACAAGAAATTCATGAGGGTGTTTGTGGGTCTCATTTGAGTGGTTTAAACCTATCCAAGAAATTCCTTTGTATGGGGTTGTAGACACCTAAAACTGGGTAGGTGTCCTAGAATCATCCAAATATGCAAATATCAGCCAAATGCTTCAAAATGGATCAAAATCATTTCAAATGGACATTTATCAATCAAAATGGACAAAATAAAGTTAAATCAAAGGATTAATTAACCATGACATCAAATAATAAAATTTAAGCCTAAACTGATCAATCAAAACTATATAATTGATTTTAATCAATTAATTGTATAGTTTTAAGTAAAAATCAAATTGAACCTATTCATCCCTACATGGCTAATTTAATTAATTGATTGAATTAAATAATCCTAATATATTTCAACATGAAATTGAGAAACCAATGGGAATTGAGAACACAAAATCACATGAATCACTCTCAAAATTGAATTTCAATCTCTCATTTTCAACTTTGCATCTCAATCACTCAATTTTGTCCCTTTGTCTCAATGTTTGAGACAATCATTTAAATTATCTTGTCATTTGAAACCATCTCAAAGCCTTTTACTCAACCAAGGCTTAATCATGATTAAGTAATTGTACCCCCTACCCTTGGGAATTTTCTATAAATACAAGCCATTTTCAAGCATAACATATCCTTGAAAATTTGAATGCAAAGCATCACACCAATAGGCAATTTCATAGCAATCTTGAGAATATTTGAGAGTTTCAATAGAAAATTGAGCATTTTGGAGAGCATTTCATGAGCATTTGGATTATAAATAATAATTTTGAGAGAGAATTGAGCTAGATTAGGCATATTTTTGTATCAATTTCTCATTCTAGGATTGTCACTAGTAGAGATTAAGGCTGAGAGATTTACTAGCATACTAGTTAGAGAACCATGGGATGTTTAGTGATTTAATTGAAATTCTTTAGTTTAAATTGTTTACATTATTCCATAGAATTGTAGCTAAATAAATCAATCTCATGAAGGTGTATTAATAAATTGGGAAGAGATTGGCACATTCAGATAAATCTGGCATTATGGGCCTATAGAACTAGCATTTGTACACCAACAAGAGCTACACCATTCTCCTTAGTCTACGGGGCTAAAGCTGTTCTACCCTTTAGAAGTTGAGATTCCATCCCTAATAATTCCACTACATGGATTAATCACTAATGAGGATTACAGGGTTGCCTGACTTCAACAATTGGAATTGTTGGAGGAACATCAAACACAAGAATATGATCATTTGAAGGTATATCAAAACAAAATTTCAAGAAACTACAACAAACAGATCAAACCGAGAACCTTTCACATGGGAGACTTAGTTTTAAGAGAAAACCCTAAAAATTAGGTACATAGGGAAAAGAAAGGAAAATGGGAAGAAAATTGGCTTGGTCCTTTTGTAATTGTTTCTTCTTTTGGAATGGGAACATACAAACTAGCTGATTGTGAAGGGGATGAGTTGCAAGAACCCATTAATAACATCCATTTAAAGAGGTTTCATACTTAAATAGATGAAAGAGTATTAGATGAGAGTATCAGATGAGTTAGCATCTTGTTTGTACATGAGAAAGGTTGAAAATTCAAAATACAAAAAAATCAGAAAGATCAAAAAGACAAAAACAATGGAAAAAGCAGAAAATCAGAAAAAGGAGAAAATTGAGCATGAAGAAAGTTAAAACATTGCAAAATAAAATTAAGAAAAAAAAGAAAAAGAAAAAAGCAATGAGCCCAAAAGGTGAAAACCTAGAAATAGATGCCTTTTATTCCCTTAGGTATTTCCTAGTTGCATTTTTATATATTGCCTTTTGCACCATCTCATTTGTACATATCCTCATTGCATCCGTCATTTGTGCATAGTCATAATAAAGCCTTTCAACTGCATTATTGCATTCTAGGTTTCACATTGCCTTAAGTTTTACACATGATCACATTTATCACTTGGGGGAAAAATCATTGGTTTTTGTACTAAATGGATTCAATAGTGCTACATTTTGGTCACATGACATAAGCAAATTTTTAGAATTTTAGAGGAGAGATATTTTGGAACCTTTGATGGATATCATTGTTCAATCCAAATAGTTTGATCACATACTTTGATCCTTGAACTTCATTGAATTATTTTATTAGGATTAAAAATTGAAAACACCCTAAATGATCAGAATGTTTGGAATTCTTATTGAAAATCTTGATACATTGCAAACCATTTGAAAATTTTGAGGATTTTCATTGACCTTTTCAAGTCATGTTATTTTTAGCTAAATTGATGATGTTTCAAATAGATTGGCGATGATGGAGACATGATGTTTTTATTAAATTTGGTGTGACTATTTTGAGGAAGATCCCCTAACTTGTGTGAATTTTTCTAATGACATGGTCATCAAAGAACCATCAAGGAATTTCATATAGGGAGGAGGGTTAACCTTTGTTTGTTTATGCAAAAGGATACCTTGGCTATTTAGATCTTCCATATCTTAATACCAAAATCCACTTGCAACATTGAATCCATTGAAACTGGTATTCATACTCCCATAGTTGGTCATTCAACTAGTGAGGATTTTACTAGGTTCTAAAGGGGTTACCAAATGAGATGAAAGTCATATTCATATTCTTATGGTCACAGTGGCACCAGTAAGGATTGTATTGACTCCTAGTTCCATAATGCTCAATGATGAAAACATATCTCTTTTGCAGTTCTTTTGAAAAAAGCTAGTGACAATTAGTTGCATTGCATTGCATTTTCATGATAGATTAATTGCATGTTTATGGAATTTTCCTTAATCAAGGGGATGGAAGTTAATCATGATTACATCATCAAATTCCTACTCAACATCATCAAATTTATCAATGCTACATCAAGGATATCATCCATATGCATCTTCTCACCTAGGGGCAACTTCACCATCTGATCAACTAGGGGAAACATAATTCTCTTCATTACCCATCCCTATATTTGCACCTGAATCATATCAAATGACCCTATCTATCTTCCTCCCACCATTAATCTTCCCATAAAATCCAATCCAATCAAGTATAAATCAGTCAAATCATCTAATTGATCATCTAATGTCAATCATTTATTCTATCATCCATTTTATCATCTTGAGCACATCAAATTTCCTAACTCTAGATCTTGAGGAAGGAAAATCAATCCATTTGTTTGTCTCTCTAGATCTTGAGAGTGAATTATCAATTTATCCAATCAATCCATTTGTTCATCTCTCTAGATCTTGTGAGTGAATTATCAGTTTATCCAATCAATCCATCAACATACTTATCTTATCAGCCTGACATCAATACAACATCCACCAAGTGATTCTGACTGACATCAAGTGATACCCAAACATCATCACCTTATCTCAAACACCAACAACATATTCTCAATCATCAAATTCTCTCATAACTGGGGCATTTTAAAATTGATTTTATTGGGAAATGAATCTCAATTTCCCAAACTTAACCACATTATCCAAACATCATCTCAATTCATTTCCCGAGGGGGCATCATATCCACATCAAAGATTCAAATAAGGACTTGCATCAAAACATCAATCTAAATCTGGGGCAATAAAAATTCAAACTTTTATCAGTAGGGCATTTTGTATCAGTTTCACATCAGATTCTATATCTTATCAAATTAGAGCTTCAAATTAGTTGTGAATCAGGTTTTTATCATATCAAATCAGGTTTTAATCAATCAGATCAGAGTTTCAAATCAATCATTCAATTAGGTTATCAATTAGATCAATGCAATCAATCAATCCATCGAATCAGTGATCATGACATGCAATTTTCTTTGAATCAATGCGCTTCACACATCAATTCAAAGAGGGGCATTTGTAGACACCTAAAATTGGGTAGGTGTCTTAGAATCATCCAAATTTGCAAATCTCAGCCAAATGCTTGTAAATGCTTCAAAATGGATCAAAATAATTTCAAATGGACATTTATCAATCAAAATGGACAAAATCAAGTTAAATCAAAGGATTAATTAACCATGACATCAAATAATTAAATTTAAGCCTAAAATGATCAATCAAAATTATATAATTGATTTTAATCAATTAATTGTATATTTTTAAATCAACAGTCAAATTGAACCTATTCATCCCTACATGGATAATTTAATTAATTGATTGAATTAAATAATCCTAATATCTTTCAACATGAAATTGAGCAACCAATGAGAATTGAGAACACAAAAGCAGATGGATCACTCTCAAAATTGAATCTCAATCACTCATTTTCAACTTTGCATCTCAATCACTCAATTTTGTCCCTTTGTCTCAATGTTTGAGACAATCATTTAAATTATCTTATCATTTGAAACCATCTCAAAGCCTTTTACTCAACCAAGGCTTAATCATGATTAAGTAACTGTACCCCCTACCCTTGGGAATTCGCTATAAATACAAGCCATTTTCAAGCATAACATATCCTAGAAAATTTGAATGCAAAGCATCACACCAATAGGCAATTTCATAGAAATCTTGAGCATATTTGAGAGTTTCAATAGAAAATTGAGCATTTTGGAGGGCATTTAATGAGAATTTGGATTATAAATCATCATTTTGAGAGAGAATTGAGCTAGATTAGGCATATTTTTGTATCAATTTCTCATTCTAGGATTTTCAATAGTAGAGATTAAGGCTGAGAGCTTTACTAGCATACTAGTTAGAGAACTATGGGATGTTTAGTGATTTAATTGCAATTCTTTAGTTTAAATTGTTTATATTTTTCCATAGAATTGTAGCTAAATAAACCAATCTCATGAAGGTGTATTAAATTCACACACAGGGGTATTTTTGGAAAACCTTTGAAAAGGATGCTTACCACTTTGTGAAAGTATGTTCCAAATGTCAATATCATGGAGACATGATTCATGTGCCTGTAAAAGAGTTACACCCATTCCTTACACCATGGCCTTTCTACCAATGGGGATTTGATCTTATTGGAATGATTTACCCACCATCTTTCAATGTTCACAAATAAATTATAACTGCAACGTAATATTTTACAAAATGGGTAGAGGCCGTGCCATTGACAACTGCAACGGGAAAATAGATCTCTATGTTTATTCTCAACCAAATCATTTGTAGATATGGTATTCCTCATGCCATCATCACAGAAAATGGAAAAAAAATCAAGAATAAAGATGTGGATGAGTTATGTTTGACCTTTCATATCACACACCATTCTTCCTCCATTTACTATCCTCAAGGAAATAGACAAGCCGAAGCTACAAATAAGAATATCCTCAAAATATTGAAAAGATTGGTTGAAAAATCAGGAAGAGATTGGCACATACAAATAAACTTGGTATTGTGGGCCTACAGAATGAGCATTCCAACACCAACAGGAGCAACACCGTTTTCTTTGGTTTATGGGGCAGAAGCTGTTCTACCTTTGGAAGTTGAGATCCCATCCTTAGGAGTCTCATTGAAAGGATTGATAAATGAGGAGGATTATAGGGTTGCATGACTTCAATAGTTGGAATTGTTAGAAGAAAATCAAACACAAGATTATGAGAATTTTAAAGTGTATCAAAACAAAATATCAAGAAACTACAACAAACATATAAAACCTAGAACATTTCAAGTGGGAGACTTAGTGTTGAGAGAAAACCCTAAAAACCAAGAAGAGAGAGAAAAGAAAGGAAAATTAGAGGCAAATTGGATTGGACCTTTTGTGATTACTTCTTCTTTTGGAATGGGGACATATAAACTAGCTGATTGTGATGGTGATGAGTTGCAAGAATGTATTAACAAAATCCATTTAAAGAGGTTTTATACCTGAAAAAATGAAAGAGTATAGGTTAAAAGAGTATCAGACAAGAGTGTATCTGATGAGTTTAGCATCATTCTTTGTACATGAGAAAAGTTCAAAATCCAAAAATATGAGAAAAGTTTAAAATTCAAAAAAAGGAGAAATATAAAAAATTCAAAAACAATGGAAAAGCAGAAAAGCATAAAAAGAGGAAAAGTGAGCATGAAGAAAGTAAAAACATTCACAAGATCAAAAATGGTTGTCTTGGTGAAAACCTAGAAAATAGACACCTTGATGATATCAAAAAAGAAAAAGAAAAAAAGAAAGAAAAAATCAAAGAAAAAAATTGAAAAAGAGAAAAATTGCCTTGGTGAAAACCTAGCAATAGGCGCCTTGGTAGAAAAAAAGAAAAAACAAGAGAAAAAGAGAAATAAAACCAAAAGGTGAAAACCTAGAAAATAGGCACTTTTTGTTCTCTTAGGTCTTACCTAGTTGCATTTTACATATTGCATTTTCATCATCTCATTTGTATATCCTCATTGCATCCGTCATTTGTGCATAGTCCTGATAAAGTCTTTGAGCTGCATTGTCAAAAAGCATTATCACTTACTAGGTTTCATTTTCCTGGATTTATACATGGTTTCATATTCACTTGGGGGCAAAGCATTGGTTTTGATACAAATAGATTTGATAAATTTCTACTTTTTGGTCACATGACATGAGAGATTTTTAGAACTTCGTAGAAGAGATACTTTTGAACCTTTGATGGATATCATTGTTTAACCCAAGAATTTGATCCTGCAACTTGATCCTTGAGCTTCATGACCTTATTATAAGGATTAAAAATTGACAAAACCTAAATGATCAGAATGAATGGAATTATATTGAAAATCTTGATACAACACAAAACACTTGAAGTTTTTGATGATGTTCATTGAATCGTGTTCTTTTTAGCTAATCAATGATGTTTAGACTAGATTGTAAATGAGAAAGACATGATATTTTTCTTGATTTTTGTGTGACTATTTTAAGGAAGATCGACCAACTTATGTGAATTTGTCTAAGGACATGGTCACAAAAGAGTCATTGAGGAGATTCATATGGGAAGGAGGGTTAACCTTTATTTGTTTATGCAAACAGATACGTTGGATATTTAGATCTTCCATATCTTAATACCAAAATCTAATTGCAACATTGAGTCTGATGAAACCGATATTCAGACTCCCATAGTTGGTTATTCAACTAGTGAGGGTTGTACTAGTTTCTAATAGTTCCAAAATTGATGAAAGCGGTATTCATATTATCATGACGTGGTTATCCAATCAGTGATGCTTGTACTTGCTACTAGTTCCAAAAATGCTCAATAATGAAAATATATCTTCCTTTGAGTTTCTTTCGCAAAGAAAAAAGTGACAGTTAGTTGCATTTCATTTTTAGATTAATTGCATTTAGGGGATTTCCTAAGTTCAAGGGGGTTAAATATTCAAAAAAGTTGATATCTTTATCGTGGTTCAAATCAATAAATTATGAAGACTTTCTTGTGCATTTACCATTGCATTCATTAAACATTACATCATTAGTTACATAATAATTACATCATTACATCATTATTCATTACCAAAATCCATTAAACAATTTCATCATTCATATAGGTTCATATCATTGAAATATTACATTATCAAAATACAAAAAAAACACAAACATGAATTCATTAAGATCATTACATTATATTTATCATTTAGATTTGTATCCATCATAAATTAAAAAGCATGTAGAAATAGATTTGCATACATTTTTCATTCATCTAACTATGTCATATATAAGACATTGAATCCATCACATGTAGACATAAAATGCATCATAAAAACATCATATGGAATCATAACATCAAAGAAAGTCTATCATATATCATCAAAGAAATCAAAGTGATCAAATCATCATCATAAATGTGAATCAAATGTTTGACATAATCAAAGCTACATCATATCAAAATGGTACATCAAAGTCCTAATCACATAAACATCTGATACAATACATATGATCCAATGATATCTCAATAAATCAATCATGACCCGCTAGGGGCACCTGGTGCATCTCCTATCCTTGAACCACTTGCACCATCTAGATATTTGTCCGATGATCTATCCTATGTAGTAGGAGGTACCTGACTAGTACTATCCTGCTTGGCATCTATGCCATCATGGTCATAAACTGCTACATCATAGTCACAACTTTATGAATCTTGGTAGTAATAGTAGCCAAACTAGTCAGTAATCCTTGCACATCCTTCTCTAACCTAGTAATGGTACCTGGCTATACTTGAGGCTGTACCTGTATCTAAGGCACATGCTGTTCTAGAATCTATGGACCCTAATCCTATCTAGCAACATGTATCTGAGCATGTTTCAGGTCTCTCTAACGTCTCTAACCCCATACTACTACCAATACTATAGGTACTGGTCTCATCTTGAATCCACCACCTCTCCCCCATGCATGACCACTCCTCATCCGTGGTCCTCCACATCCCCCATCTCTGCCTCTAGATTGTTGAGGTACTCTCTATATCTATGGAGCTCTCTCTACTCTCCCACCACCTCGACCACCCCCTCCCTCATCATCATCTGAAGGATCATCTATATCTAGAATTGGCTCACTAGGATCAGTGAACTGAGGGAATCTATGTCAAGAAAACCACTGTGAGTAATCCACTGACATCCCAACATGTGCAATACACATATCCCACTGCATGTATCCTAATTTGTCTATCTAATGGAACGCATACTAGAAATCCACCCATACACCCCACATGGATCTCTCATCCTAGACCCATGCATATAGTGCCAAAACCTGTTGAATATCCTATACCCTACCATACTATCGAGATACTCTATAATAGAAAAGTCTCTCAATCACAAGAGGTAATTGACGTATCATCCATTAAGGAGAAAAAATATATAGAAACTCATCGTCATCCTCTCACGATACCTCACAACCCGGATATGGTCTCAAGATAACTTGATCAAGATCTTCGAGCATACATCACCAATACTCTAACTTTCCCAGCCGAAGCCAAACAACCATGCCCCATATAGATATACGTATGACCATCCTTGATCTCTCTTTCGGGTAGCAATTAGTCTCAACATAGGAATGTGCTCCCATGTCCATAACTATAACACCATCACTCCAACAAACAATGAAGCACTACCCCTGTAAACTACATGGTGCAACTCATGATATAACTGTGGTAGTACATAGGAACCCTAATCAAATCTGTGAGGATATGCAATCATCTCCTCAATGATGCAACCCCAACCCACTGCAAAACCATGACTGTGAAGATCTGGTAATAAAACTCTATCGATCAATGTGCCTAAAACTACATGCAGAGGAGGGAAGGAAGAAAACTGTGCCCAAGTGATACTCTCATCTCCAATAGTCTAATCTCTAAAGACCCATCTACATGCACTGCCAGTGTAAACCTGATCATAATAAACCCACTCTCCTCAAATCAGGATCCACAACAATCTGTACACATCCTCAGGAGTAATCGTCATCTTTCCCATGGGTAAATGAAAGGTATTATGGTCAAAGTGCCATCGCTTTGCCATAGCTATGAGAATTCCATGGTTTATCTAGAACTAAGGAAGCTCTAGGAGATAGAATAACTCGCATCTATCAATAATGCATCTCTCATGACCTTAAAATTGTGTTAGAGTAATAAAGTGATTCCACTTATTAATTAAATCATATTGATTTAATTATTATGTCACTTATTATCTCTATTTCACTTAAGCTAAACTTTAGGCATATAATAATTAATTCTTTTATTAATTGTTATTATGCGACCTAGATTTTTCCCTTTTAGGGTTTTGATCACCTTCATACGGTTGGATCTCTTTGTATTTTGTATTCCCTTTCTGAATGAATATTGTCTTTCATAACTTTTTTGTCTCCAAGATTCTTTTTTGTAACAGGTTATTTTGTATGCAGATGATCTTGGCTTATGAATTATTTGATTTCTAACATGGTATCAGAGCCTTGCTGCTGCTACCCATTCTTGAGTTTTTGAAGTTTTTGGAGCTCTGAGGGTTTCAAGTTTTTTCTCTCAGATGTTAGTGAATTTTGGGAGGATTTATTTTTTTGGAGCACTTTGGGCAAAAATTGACATCTGGGTTGCGTTTGGAATGCCCCAAAACCCCCATTTTCATATAAGGGACGTCCTATTTGGACAAAGTTGAAATTTAGGCCATAATTTTGCATGCATGACTCTTAGCATGTTTTACGAGGCAAATTTCTACCTCAGTTTTGACACTCCCTCGATTTTGATGCCACCTCAAAATCCATGCCTGATGTTGCATGGAGGAGAGAGAATTTTTTTTGTAATTTTTGCATGAAAAAAAAAACAAAAAAAAAACCCAAAAAAATACCTTGGTTTTCACACTGCCTCGGTTTCCATGCCGCTGATGTCAACAGTCGCAAGTCTTAGATCTTGGTTAAATTTGACGGCCACCAAACTGTCATACAGTTTGCCATTTTTTTTTCATAATGAGCACTTTGTGGTTTTTTGCTCATATCTCGTGCATACGATATTGTTTTTCAACAAACAAGATATCGTTGGAAAGCTAGTTCCGAGCCTAGCCTGATTTTCTAGGTTTGGTTTTCTGATTTTTCCATCTTGAAACATTTTTTTTAGTCAAATTTAGCATTTCATTTTGCACTCTGGTCGCTCTATCTTTCTTCTCTAGACTCCATTTTTTGACTTTCACATGGCGTCGGAAAGTTGAATCCGTTATCCTTCTTCTTGTATGGGTCTCATTTACAGAATCTTCTCCAAGTATATTTTATTCAATTTTTTCTTTTTTTAGCATTTAGGTGGATATTTTGGATGTTTCAGGTCCTGAGATCATTTTCCATGTCTGGGATGACTTCTTTTTAGCTGTTATTAATGTTTCTACAACTTTTTGTCATTCCTGGATATTGTATACATGTTTTTCTTTAGCAATTTTTGCAAACACACTTAGATAAAGTTCCATCTGATGCATGCTTGGGATCCTACACATTTTGTGCTTGATTTTACTCACACTATATTATCAAGTGTCATGGGGGGGGGGGGTTTATGTTTGCCTTGTTTTCCATCTACCTTTGTGAAGTGAGAATTCCTTCCACGACATTAGCCTCATTATGTGTGTCAAGTGAGTGTTCCTTCCATGACACCATCCTTTATATGTGTTTGTACATTATTCATCATGTAGTGTTCCTTGGTATCCTAACTTAGTGTACCTGTCATGCCTCTCCCTACTCAGTATTATGGGCGGTATCTCCTGTTGGTTATAATTGATAGAAGTAACCTTATGAGTGTGCTTACACAATGCTCTCAGACTAGATTTTGTTCTCTCTAGTCTAATTAGGATCACAATAGCTCTTTAGGACCTCTCTAGTATATAGGTAATGAACCTAAGACCACTCCTATATCTTCTTTAGGAGTCTTCAATTTTGTGCTTCACTCAAAGGGACAACTATCTCATAGTTTTGTCTCAATGCTTTCTATGGCTTGAAGAATCCCAAACCAAATTATTCATACCAACCTATCTCTTTCTACAAGGGTCATGTATAGGCTTAGAATGTTCACTTTGCATCCATACAACTCCATTCCCATAAGTCTTCAATCCCAATTTGGTCGAGTTCCCTATTTGCCTTCAAACTGTCCTATTAGGCCTAATGATCCTATTAGCCCTATCCAGAGGGTTTTTCTGGATTAACTCTATAAAATTAATCACAAAACCAAAAAATATTCAGGGATCAAGATACCCTTTTGGGACACCTAAAATATTTCTATGGTCTAAAATTCCCAAATTTTTCGTACATCACTGTCCTAGAAAGTAGGGCTTTTAGGCCTATTTTGGCTCTCTATTAGCAACTCTCTGATTTATCCTCAAAACTCAATCCAAATGGATTGGTTGAGATTTGAGCCTGACACTAGGGACCTATGAGACCCTAAAATTACTGAGACCACACTTGGTTTAGTTCACCATTACACTCCCTTGTCTCTGCAAATGGATTTATCCCTGTCATACTCCTAACTGAGTTGTCCTAACTCACCTAGGGCATGACCTTATAAATAGTAAAACATCTCTCCTGACTTCCTAACTCTATATACACTATTTAAAGTGTCTCCCCTAAGTATTTAATTCAACCTTTTATGTTTTCCATGGTTGAATTTCATGGGGGAGCCATGAAAGCAAAGTTACCCTGAATCACACCAGCAAACTACCTAGTTTAGGATTATTTTCCTACAGTTAGCAAACCAACTCAAAATGACTAAGAACCTAAATGAAAAGTTATTAGAACACTCCCATCTACATGAATACATAGTTGGATCTTATTATTCAATCCATAAAAATGCTCTGTAACACCAAATACTCAAAAATAACACTAACACAGAATTACAGTCACTTTTCACTATTCAAAAACTTGCTTACATTCACTAATGCCTCGGGAAATGAGTCACATATATCCTTCAGATTATTCTTCCTTTTTTATAGGCTTGTTTCATTACTTTCCCACTCTTACAATGAGGGGAATCCAAATTTGTCGAGCCAGCCTCATAAATTCCTAGAAAAACATCTTTCCTATTATGCTAGGGTCTAGGACACATTTAGACCATATTTCCCATTTAGACCAAAATTGCAATAAATAAAATTAACTATAATAGGTTGGATTAGATACTAAATATCTATCCACCTAGTAACACACCTTGCATTAACTCCTAAGGTCCAATTTAAACACACACTCTAACTTGGCTAAGGTCAGATACAAGCCAAAACTTGAGGGATTTGAGGATTGCCTAGGTGCTCCTACACCATCCTCCCCTAAAAACAAGACTTTAATCCACCCTTGGATTGAGTAATTTGGTGTCAACCCCCAACTTCTTAAAATTATTTTCCTTGATCCATACTGCATCTACATCAGGTTTTGCTTACCATTTTACCAAGAGTTCTTTATACTCCTTCCTGGTCTTCTTGTAAACTCTAGAATCTAGAATGCTCTCGGCTTGTTTGATTGGTGTAGATGGAAAATGTAGTTCTTCAACCTCCTGGATTACTTCATTCAAACTCTGACCAACATCAAGGATTGGGCCTTTGTATAGTACCAAGTCTGCAACATTAAAGACTGATGATAAACCCAAATCCTCCAGAAGTTCCACCTTGTAGGCATTGGCTCCAGACTTGTCTAGGATGACACATGGACCAATTATCCTCATATAAAGTTTATGAGGTGTTCCTTTCTAAAGTATTTCCTTATTAAGGTGAAACATTACTAGATCTCCAATCTTGAATTGGACATCCCTTCTTCTCTCATCCACTTTAGTCTTAATCTTCTCTGTATTCTCAATGAGAGTCTTCCTGACTGTGTCATGGACTTCTTGCATAGAATATGCCAAATCCTCAACATATCCACTTCCTTTAGCTCCATCTTTGAGTTCTCTAAGTTCATGAATGCATCTAGGATGAATTCCATAAACAATTTCAAAAGGGCTTTTCCCTGTGGTCCTATTAACACTATCATTGTAGGCATATTCAGCTTGGCCTATGAGTTGGTCCCATGTCTGACCATACTCCTTTGTCAAACATCTTAGGAGATTGCCAAGATGGCTCCTATTCACTACCTTTGTCTGACCATCTGATTGAGGATGGTAGGCATATCCAAATGATAAGCTGGTGCCCAACTTCTGCCAAAGAGTCTTCCAAAAGTGGCTCATAAACTTGGTGTCTCTGTTAGACACTATACTTAGTGGTAAACCATGAATCCTAACAACTTCCCTAAAGAATAAAGAATCTATCTGACTATCATCATTCATTGTATTGGATGACACAAAGTGAGCCATATTACTGAATCTGTCCACTATCACATAGACACTGTCCATTCCCTATCTTGTTTTGGGAAAACCTACCACAAAATCCATGCTTAGACATTCCCATGGCTTGGTTAGAATGGGCCTAGTTAGAATGGGTAAGGGTTGATATAAGCCTACATTTATAGATTTTCCTTTGGCCTTCTGACAGATAACACAACCTTCAACATATCTCTTCACATCCAAGTTCATCTTGGGCCAAAAATAGAATCTTTGGACTAACTCTTGAGTTTTATTAACCCCAAAATGGCCACTGAGTGCACCATTGTGTTTCTCTTGTATGAGATTCATTCTAATAGACCCCCTAGGGACACACAACTGACCCCCTTTAAACAATAGACTAGACTGCAAATTGTATTTGGAGTATTGACTATGAAAGTGGTTTTTATACTCTTGACATACCTTGTAGATGTCTGCAAAGTCCTCATCTTCATCATATAGGTCCTTGAAGTTGTCAATTCCCATACTCTGCAATTTAATCTCTTGAATGGTCAATGCTCTTCTGCTCAAAGCATCTGTAACTTTATTCTACAACCATTTCTTGTGTTTGATGTTGAATGTATATGCTTGTAGGTATTAAACCCACTTAATATGCTTATGACACAATTTTTCTTGTGAGTTCAAGAAGGTTAAGGCTTGGTTGTCAGAATAGACAATAAACTCATTTGGCAATACGTAATGCCTCCATTTTCTCAGTGACTGAACCAGAGCATACATCTCTAGGTCATAAGAAGAATACTTCTTCTTAGCTTCACTCAACTTCTCTGAATGGAAATCCACTGGTCTCCCTTCCTGGCTTAAGACAACTCTAATTGCCACATTGCTAGGTTCACACTCCACTGTGAACAATTTTTCAAAACTTGGCAACACCAAAATTGGTTGGGTTGCAATCTTATTTTTCAATAGCTCAAATCCATTATTAGCTTTCTCATTCCAAACAAACTTAGTCTTAATGCCTCCCTTAATTGTATCTAACATAGGAGCACATATTTCACTAAACTGTTTGATAAAGTTTCTATAGTATTGTGCAAGACCATGAAAGCTTCTTACCCTATGATGAAATATTCTTAGGCCAGTTTATGATGGCCTCAACCTTTCTTGGATCCATTTTTAATTTATCCCGTGATAGCACAAAACCAACGTACACTAGCTCTATCTTGATGAACTCACACTTTTCTAACTTGATCATCAAATTGTCCTCTTGTAGCTTCTTGAAAACCAATTCCAAGTGTTTAAGGTGCTCCTCCCTTTTCTTACTATAGATGAGTATATAATCTAAGTAGAACACTATAAACTTCCCATTGTACTCTTTAAGTACTTCATTCATCAACTTCATGAATGTTGATGGGGCATTTGACAACCCAAATGACACTACAAGCCATTCATATAGTCCTTCTATGGTTTTGAAGGCTGTCTTCCACTCATACCCTTCATTCACCCTTATCTAGTGATAGCCACTTTTTAGGTCTATTTTTCAAAATATCTAGCTCCTCGTAGACAGTCCATTAGGTCTTCTATCCTAGGGATAGGGAAGCTATACCTAATGGTAATCCTATTTATTTCTCTAGAGTCTGTACATAACCTCCAAGTTCCCCCTTTCTTAGATGATAGGACTGTGGGTACGACACAAGGGCTAATGCTCTTTCTTATAAGGCCTTGTTCTAAAAGTTCTTGGATTTGTCTAGCAATCTCTTCATTCTATTGGGGAGTCATTTTATAGGCTGCCTTATTGGGTAGGGTAGCTCCAGGGATTAGGTCTATTTGGTGGCTTACTAACCTCTTAGGTAGTAAGTTGGATGGATGTCCATCACTCACTATCCCTTGATACTTTACTAGCATCTCTTGAACTTATTTTGGCAGCTCTGTCCTCTTCTCTAGTTTGTCTACAACTTCCTTTGGCTTCAAAACTAGTGAAAAGCCAACTCCTTCTCCTTCATCTAGAGTCTCTAAGAACTCCTTTTCACCCACCATGAGAACATTGGGACCAGTATACTTCACTTCTGCATCCTCCAATAGTGACTAGATTTTGTATGTCACATTATTTTTCTTGAAGGTGTATGATTTTTTCACTCCATTATGCATGACCATCTGGTAAAATTTCCATGTTCTACCTAGGAACAAGTGACATGCGTCCATAGGTAAGACATCACACAAAACTTTATCCTTATATCTCCCAATGGATAATTCCACCCAAGCTTTCTCATTAACTAGGACATGCTGTCCTTTGTTGAGCCATGTGACTTTGTAAGGATTTGTGTGGGGGTATCCTTGTCATTTTAAGCTTACTAACTACCTCCTCTGACACTATGTTGTTAGTTGATCCTGAGTCTATAATCACTCTACACACCTTGCCCATCATTTTACACTTTACTCTAAAGAGTGCTCTCCTCTAACTTCTTTCTTCCTTTACTTTTTCTTTTATGAGAGTTCTCATCATAAGGTTTTCTCCCTCCTTTGATTCTAATGGTACTTTAGGGTTCTTTTTCCCACTTGTCTCTTCATGAACATAGTTCACTATTTTTTCACCCCCTTAAGAGGTATTTCCCTTCTCTGGACACCTATAGGCTGGATGTCCTAACTAATTACAGTGATAACACTTCATGTTGGAAAAATAGTTGCATCTCCCTTGGCTACTGCCTCTTCCTCTATTGTTAGAGTTCCTCCCTCTACATGAACTTACCCTATTGAAGTTTCCTTCATGTTATTTAGTGAGCTTAGTCTCTGATTGTCCTTTACATTCAAAGCTTCTTCCTCCATAACCACTTCTTTGTCCTTGGGTGTCTCTTCCTCTACCCATTCCTCTTGAAGTATTGGAGTCTTGTTTCTTCTTCAACTTATCCTCCACCTTGATAGCAATTTGGTGGCATTTCTGAACTATATCCAGAGTTAAAAGACTCATCTCATCTTGAATGGTCCATTTGAGGCCATTAAGATACCTTGATACTTTCACTTTCTCATCTTCTGCTACCCTTGACCTCATACAAAGTCTTTGAAACTCTTTAGTGTATGAGTTGACATCTAGGTCCTTCTGTCTTAGACCATCTTCTCTTGTGTAACTGGATTTCATAATCCTCGGGGATGTAAGCATCTCTTATTCTTTCTACCATTGCTTTCCATGAAGAAATGGGTCTTTTCCCTTCCTTCTCTCTATCATCTTGGATGAAATTCCACCAAGTGAGAGAAGACCCTCTCAATCTTTCTTTAGAAACCTTCACTTTTTGAGCCTCTGTGATTCCATCACACTCAAAATGGTTCTGTAGTCTCTCTATCCAATCAAGGACTATTTCTGGTTCCATTTTTCCACTGAAAATGGGAACTCCTTCCAATGCTTTACCACTCATTTCCTTTAGGGATTTTAGAAATGGTTCCTCCTGAAGGACATGATCAGCTTCAGGTACTTCATCTTCAAGGGAAATCTCATTTCCTTTCCCTTCCATTCTATCCTTCACTTCATCTTCTTTTACATCAACTTCATCCACTTTTTGCTTCAATTGAGCTAACCTTTATCAGAGTATTTTATTCTCCTCCTCTTATTCATCTACCTTCTTTGCTAATTCAAAATTAGTCACCATTGTTGACTCTCCAATGGATTCCTCTGGTTGTAACATTAACCACAAGCCTGATCCAAAGATGCTCTGATACCAATATGATAGAAGTAACCTTATGAGTGTGCTTACACAATGCTCTCAGACTAGATTTTTTTCTCTCTAGTCTACTTAGGATCCCAATATCTCTTTAGGAAATCTCTAGTCTATAGGTAATGAACCTAAGAACACTCCTATCTCTTCGTTAGGATTCTTCAATTTTGTGTTTCACTCAAAGGGACAACTATCTCATAGTTTTGTCTTAATTCTTTCTATGGCTTGAAGAATCCCAAATCCAAATTATTCATACCAACCTCTCTCTTTCTACAAGGGTCATGTATAGGATTAGAATGTTCATTCTGCATACATACAACTCCATTCCCATAAGTCTTCAATCCCGATTTGGTCGAGTTTCCTATTTGCCTTCAAACTGTCCTATTAGGCCTAATGATCCTATTAACCATATCTAGAGGGTTTTTCTGGATTAAATATAAAAACTTACTCACAACCCCCAAAACTATTTAGGGATCCAGATACCCTTTTGGGAGACCTAAAATATTTATAAGGTATAAGATTTCTAAATTTTCCTTACATCACTGTCCTATAAAGTAGGGCTTTTAGGCCTATTTTGGCTCTCTATTAGGAACTCTCTGATTTCTCCTCAAAACTCAATCCAGATGGATTGGTTGAGCTCTAAGCTCAACACTAGGGACCTATGAGACCCTAACCTTACTAATAACACACTTGGTTTAGTTCACCATTACACTCCCTTGTCTCTGCAAATGGATTTATCCCTGTCATACTCCTAACTAGGTTGTCCTAACTCACCTAGGGCATGACCTTACAAATAGTAAAACATCTCTCCCGACTTCCTAACTCTATATACACTATGTACAGTGGCTATCCTAAGCATTTAATTCAACCTTTTATGTTTTCCACAGTTGAATTTCATGGGGGAGCCATGAAAGCAAAGTTACCCTGAATCACACCTCCAAACTACCTAGTTTAGGATTATTTTCCTACAGTTAGCAAACCAACTCAAAATGAATAACACCCTAAATGAAAATTTCTTAGAACACTCCCCTCTACATGAATCCATATTTGGATCTTATGATTAATACATAAAAATTCTCTATAACACCAAATACTCAAAAATAATACTAACACAAAATTGCAGTCACTTTTCACTATTCAAAAACTTGCTTACAATCACTAATGCCTCAGGAAATGAGTCACATACATCCTAAAGATGCGTCTTCCTTGTTTTTAGGCTTGGTTCATTACTTTTCCACTCCTACAATGAGGGGAATCCAAAGTTGTCAAGTTGCATGCAACATTTGCAAAAATTGCAAATGTTGTCATGACAACTTTTGAGCAACTTTTGGCATCTTGCATTTATGCCTCCTCCCTATCTTTTAGGGCCTCTAACCCCTATAGCTAGATGAAACAACATCATAAATGCCTAGAAAAGCATATTTTCTATTATTCTAGGGTCTATGACACATTTAGACCATATTTCCCATTTGGACCAAAATTGCAATAAAGAAACCTAACTATACTAGGTTGGATTAGATACTAACTATCTATCCACCTAGTAACACATCTTGCATGACCTCCTAAGGTCCAATTTAAACACACACTCTAAATTGGCTAAGGTCAGATACAAGAAAAAACTTGAGGGCTTTGAGGATTTCCTAGGTGCTCCTGCACCACTAATGCTTCCTTGGTTCAATGGAGTGATCTATGTATTCATTATTTGTTCCTATGTACTAGGAGGATGTAGTGGTTGGTATCTATGCATTTCAGTGAGATGGATCATTTACCATATAGAAACTCTTCTTTCATTCCTATTTTGGAGGCATTCTTCCATATTTTATTGATAAACTCTTTAGGATTTGTTTACAGTCTTCTCTACCTGATCATGTTCTATTACAGTGGAGGTTCCAACAGTTATTTTTTGACAGTGTTTGCAGCTTCATGCTTTAGAGGTGTTCTACATGTTCTTTCTTTGTTCCTATTTTATTGGACATTCTCTAGTTTGGAGGCTTCTTCAGTCCTTCACTAGGCTTCATCTCTTTTTCGAGAGGGGTTTTTCCCACTGGGTTTTCTCCTTTTCTCCTCTTTACAAAGATTTTTGTACTTGGGTACCTGATCAAGCCTTGTTGTCGGGACCCTGTTTCCTACTTTCAATAGTTGTTTCTAGGTTTTTAGCTTCTCCCTAAGTTTATCTTAAGGGGGGGTGTTAAAGTAATAAAGTGATTCCACTTATTAATTAAATCATATTAATTTAATTATTAAGTCACTTATTATATCTATTTCACTTAAGCTAAACTTTAGGCATATAATAATTGATTCTTTTATTAATTATTATTATGCAACCTATATTTTTCCCTTTTAGGGTTTCGATCACCTTCATAAGGTTGGATCTCTTTGTATTTTGTATTCCCTCTCTGAATGAATACTGTGTCTTCCAGAACTTTTTAATCTCCAAGCTTTTCTTTTGTAACAGGTTATTTTGCATGTAGATGATCTTGGCTTATGAATTCTTTGAATTCTAACAAATTGGTCTACCATGTCAGCAAGCCGCACTGGAATAGTCTAGACATATAACTTTCAGAATGGAATCTGTTTTGCAAATCAAGTGGATTTGATTAGTATCATGATTTAAATGGATTATCCTACATCAATCTATCATCAAATTAACCTATCGCTCTTTTTGAGAAACATCAACTATTTTTCCTAACTCTATATCATGAGAAGGGGAAAATACATCAGTTTATTCTTTCCTACCAATCAGATTGATAATATCAAACATCCATCTAACCGATCATCCTATCATCTTAAACACTTGGTTTTATTACTAAATCCAACCAACTTATCTTTGCTATCAATTTAGTACTCGATCTATCAGAGATGAACAACAAATGATCAAGGTTTTTTTATCTTTACACTTAGGCGTCATTTTGCCTGTGTGTATGCACAAATTTAAAGTGTGCATGTGAAATTTCATGTTATGCACAACTTTACCTATCATACGTGGTATTTCACCATTCATAGGCGTAACTTGGCCTCGTACGCGATACTTTGCACCATACACGTGACTTAAATCTAGTGTTTAGGCTAGGGTTTCATATGCGTGACTTAATTCCTACTACATATGACTTGGGATGTTTCCTACACTACCTTTTACTAGTTTCTATGCACCGCTTCACTATGCAGATGCGTCACTTTATCTGTCTACACACAACTTAATTCTATTCTACACGTAAGTTCACTGAAAAAAGCATGAAAATTCCTAACTAGGTGTTGAAAAATCTATTAAATGCAATAAATGTTGTAATAAATGATGGAGGAGTTCAAAATTACTCATCGGAGGTTTGTAGTTAGCTGGCCTCTGGAATTTGTGGCCTCTCTCAAACTGATGCTCGCGTATGGGGACCACCATTATCGTAATCTCATAGAGTCTCAGAGCTAAAATGGGAGGTCAAAAGTGAAAATGAATGGTAAAAATGAACTTTTTACTTCTATTTATACCTTTTTGTCCTAATCTGATGAGATTCTTATCCCTTTTTGAGTTTAAAAGTGACATTTTTCACCATCGGGGCATATTGTGATCAATTTTTAATCTGGTTTTTAGAAATGAAAAAATAATTGAACTAATATTTTCATTCTTCAATATCTTTTTGTCTCTTCTCTCAATTAAATTTTCATTTCTAAGGAGGCATTATATGGTCAAAAAATTGTTGTTATCACATTTCAAACAAAAACTGGGGCACTTAAATTTTAAATTGCTATCAGTGGGGAATTTTTCATCAAGTTTTGCATCAGATTCACATTAGTTTTATATCAAGTTTTGCATCAGGTTTCACATTAGATTTACGCGTTAGACATCGTTGTATCAATCAATCAATCAGATCAGGACCAGACATCAATTTTATTTGAATCAATGTGCTTTGGGCATCAATTCAAAGAGGGGCATTTGTAGACACCTAAATTTGGTCAGGTGTATTTTAATAGATCATAAGGCAATTTTATCACATCAAATGTATTTAATTCAATTAAAAGGGACTAAATTTCATCAAATCAAAGGATTAATTAATAAATATATTGATTAATTAAATATAAGATAAAAGGGATAAATCAAAGCTATATAATTGATTTAATCGATTAATTGTATAGTTTAAATCAAAAATCAAAACCAACCTATTCCCTTACATGGCTAATTTAATTAATTAATTGAATTGATTAAATCCTAATTTCTTTCAACAAAGGAGACAAGAAATTTGTATAACCAATGAGAATCAAGGATTGAAAGCACATGGATCACTCCAAACTTTGCAATCTTGATCACTCATTTTAACCTTCAAAATCTTCACCACTCAAATTGTCTCTTTGTCCCAACCTTTGAAACCACCATTTAAATGGTCTCCCCATTTGAAACCATTTGAAAGCCTTCAACTCAACCATGCTTTTATCATGAGCAACTTAACTCTACCCCCTACCCTTGGGAAATCCTATAAATAGAAAGCATTTTGAGAGCATTATTAATTCTAGACATTCATGAGAAATTGCATCCAAACTATAGAGAATTTTATCAAGAGCATAACATAATTGAGCATAATTTGAGCATAATTAAATGAAATTGCATTGCAATTTGAGATTTGTGAGCTAGATTAGGCATCATCACACATCAATTATCATTCTAGGACTGTCAGTAATGGAGATTAAGGCTAAGAGCTTCATTAGCATGCTTAGTTAGAGATCCATGGAATGTTAAATGTTATTTTGTCAATTCTTTAGATTAAATTATACTTTTGTTTCCATAGAATTGATAGATTGCACCTTAATTTTATGAAGGTATAGTTTATATATACACAGGTTTTTTATATGTGTTGATGCATATGTGTGCTGAAAATGGTTGTTACCCATCCATTCTTGGTTCTCCAAGCTTGGGGGTGGCCTTGTAAAGGACTAGGTTGGGAGTTGAGACTCCATGATCAAAATTTGGTATATTTATAGGTTTTGGTTTGGATTCATGAAGAAAGAAAGCTTAGAAAGGAATAGATATTTGTGTTGAAAGCCTCCTTGTGTAAATGTGAAAACCTATGTAGAAATGTTCATGTATTCAAGCCATAGTAGCAAATATGATGTATTTTATGACTATTATTGTGAAGAGAAGTTTAAGTTGTAAACGTAAATATTGAGCTTATTTCAAGTTGTAATGTAAGGAAAAAGAGTTTCATTTAAGTTTTTTTGTGAAGGTTTTGTATTGAAAAGAAAATTAATGTCACTTCATGTATTTTCCAGAAATAGGAAGGAATTTTTAATGTTATCTAAGAAAAGAGTTGCTGGTTATTTACTTCTTAGTTGTTGTTGTTGTTGTAGTTGAAAAAAAGGAAACCATGAGATTTTGATTTTTTTTATAACAATAATATAAGAGTTTGTTCTATGGATCTAGTTCATTAAAAAGAAAAGAAATTCTATGCATTCTAAAAATCTAAGTTGTTGGTTATTTGATTCTTGTTGCTTTTCTAGGAATAAACAATACATCTAGACTTTCTAATTTTTCTTTCTAACAACAAGTAGCTTAGCCAAAAAAAGAGATTTAGTTACTTTTTTTTATCCAAATAAATTTCATTTTCAAGCTTCAAATATTTGGTTACCTTTTTCTAATGCCTTCAGAAGAATTATAACTTGGATTGTTTCAAAGAAATGTGGTACACACACACACACACACATTTACATATGTATAAAAATTCAGATTTAAAATCAAATAATAAATATTTTTGATTTAAATTCAGAACTGTAAATGTTCACACACACACACACACACACACACACACACACACACACACACACACACACACACACACACACACTTTAACAAAAAAAATTGCCGCCTTGTGGCTCATGTTAAAATGCAACTGTGAAAACCTATATAAGGATGAAAACTTTGAAAAATTAGGTCAAAACCTATATAAGGATGAAAAGGTCAATTTCAAATCATTTCAACCTTTTGACTTTGACAAATTGAGCTCTAAGCAAAAATGGTGGTCCCCTACAACATGCATCGATTCGAGCGATCTAGGAGGTATAGCCAGCCTGCAGCGTATGGACCTCCAGTAAGTAGTCGATAAACCTCCCTGCATTTCCAAGCTTCTAAGTTGCCTACTAAGATTAGGCGTAGCTAAACTTCAGTTCAAGTGGGGATTCAACAGATACTATCTTGGCTATCCTAGGATTGTGATGTTCCTATTTTGGCACTACAAACATTCTATTTAATGTGTTTTGCGTGGGTGTATCATTTGAACAATCAAAAATATTGTCAAAACACACAAACTATCAATCTTGAAAGTGTCCAAAACAATCTATAACTCAAACTATCTGTCAGAAAATAGTATGATTTTATCTCGGGAAATGCAAACTGGTCTCAACTGTCTAATTCTGTAAATGTTTATTTGTCAAAATTTGCATAGTTTCACACGTTATTTCCCAATCTTCGTGTCATTTACTGAGAAATTTTGAGTGATACACTGGAAACTATCACATGATATTTGGTGATAGTACTATTATTTTGCCACTTTTTCTTCACTAGTCTGGTGTCATTCTTCGCACAATACTGTAAAGTTTCACGCGTGTCGGTGAGAATATTCGCGTGAAAGAAAATTTCTTCGTGTGAGTCTGGGGTATTTTTTCCAAAATAGCAAGCTAATTTCTGTCAGTCAAACATACTTCTGTCAAACTTGGTCTCTGATATGGGTCTATTTTTCTGCCCTCCATCTTCACACAGTCTGAAAATTGGTTTCTTGGGTTGAGAATTATGTGATTCTTGCTTAAACTAGTCTCGTCTCATATATTTTGGTCTCTTTCATCTGTGTTGTCATGCCTTGTATCACAATAGTCATCTCTTGGATGTTCTAGCCTCATCTATGATGATTTGCACCAAGAATAATTCACCTTTTGGCATGTTCTATGTAATTACTTTGAGACAGTTTCAAGTTTGGTCCTTGTTCACATTCCTTGTTCAAACTTTGTCTATGACTATCACAACTCAAAGTGGAAAAACATTTCCTTTAATCAATAAAGACAAATATATACTTTCCACACCATTATTGGCTACATATAGTGAGGAATCATCTCAATCTCCTTCCCCGGTGCGTCAACCTTTCATCAAATGGTCATTTCTAGTGGATTTTAGTCAGGTTCAAAATCCTTTATTCTGAGAAGACCCAAATCTGAGAACACTCAATCTTTTCATATCGAGTCTTTACACCTTGAATCCTTGCATACTAGAAAGATGTCAGATCATAACCAATCAGGTGAGGCTAGCAGAGCTGACCTCTTTAAAACTTGGGGTAAGTCCCATTCTCAAGACCCCCCTAACGATGTAGAAGTAGAAATAACTCAAGAAGAGATTGTACAAGCTCATGCTAAAAAATATTTTTGTAGGATGATGGGAGTTCTCCTAGCTGAGGAGAAAGAGAAATACATTCTTGAACTAGACAATCAAGGGGCTAAGTTACCCTCCAATTATGATGTAGAAATGCTTGTTGAGAAAGAGGAAGAAACCAAAAATTCCTGCTTGCGCAAAGAAATGCAAACTATACAAGAGAAACTCTCTCAACTCTTGAAAGAGAAAGACAAACTTGTTACACAATTCACATTGGAAAGCATCTGTCCTTTCCCATTTGACAAAGATCTTTTCATGCCTCCTTTCCCTAAAGGAGTTGAACTTCCTAAATATGAAAAATACTTGGGTACATTTGACCCTCAAGACCATTTGAGAGAGTTTGGTGCTCTCTCCATGGAATTCATACATGACACAACCTATCTCATGCGTCTTTTCCCATGTAGTTTGGGAGGGTCAGCTATGTAATGGTTCTCTAGACTACCAATTGGCATGAAAACTTTTGACAAAATTGCCAATTTATTTCTACAACACTATTCTCACATCCAACATCTGGTTCAGATTTGAGATCTTTGAAACTTGAAACAAAATCATTGGGAATCCTTCTTGGAATTTCTCCAAAGATGGAGACAACTTTATACATGATATTCTCATAAGATACCCGAATCCAAAAAGTTGGACATCTTTCTCGATAATCTTCTCCCCAACTTTGGGTATCAAGTAAAGCTACAAGGTCCTCTAACCTTTGATGCCATGATTAAACAAGCTATAAGAATCTAGACATTTATGATCAATAAAGGAGAATTGACCTTACACAAGGAAAATAAACAAGGGTCTTCCTCCTCAAGCAAAGATAAACCCAAATTTCCCAACAAGAACCAAAATGTTGTGAATGATGGTGTTGTAGACAATGTGACTCCTAAGCCTTCCAAGACTGCCTTTAATCTCACTACCATGATGCAAGCAACAAAAGCCACTGAATAGGCTATGGCATATTCCAAACCAAGTACTTCATGATTTTATGGATCTAAACCTTGGGCTCCTAGGCCCAAGCATGAGTTCACTCCTTTAGGAGAACCTCTTGAGGAAGTTTACAAGACTCTCTTGGACAACCATTTCTCACTCCACTAGATAATTCATGACCTTATGATCTGCAACCAAGACCCTCTTGGTGGAATGAATCCGCTTATTGTCATTTTCACCAAAACAAAGGTCATAAAATGGCTACTTGTCTGAAATTGCGGCATAAAATCTAGGATCTCATCGATAGTGAGGTTATTGCTATGGGAGGTCACAACAAAAATTCTGATCACCAAGCTTTCAAAGATCCATTTCCTCCTCATGGAAAAGGTGAATCATCTAAAGGCAAAAATACTAATGCTAAGGTCAACTATACATACACCAATAATGA